>BFEA01000910.1:3291-28040 GCA_003427395.1 Chara braunii | reverse complement strand
GTCCTCCGTGTGCAGGGGTCATGCTAATATTCTCTGTATCATTCCAGTTTTAGTGGATAGATTCCGAAGGACGTCTTTTCTCTACCATAGATTACTGACTTTTTTTTTTTTTTTTATCGTCTGTGCTTTGCATTTTTGCTGCGTTCTTTGTGTTGCACTATGTCTTCTTTGTTTTTCTTTTTTTTCTCTTTTCTACCTGACACTATATTACTCTTCTTCATATAATTACATCTATATATTGATGTTTTGAGCTGTATTTTTTTCGTTCAATTTTGTCTATATGCATCTTACTCCTCCTATCCACCGTGACGTGCCCATGTACAAATACGTACGTACGTGCCCATTAATTTAGCAGAGGACCAAGACCCATGTGACACTTCAACCAATAGTAATTTATCCACCATTCCAACCTTCTCTTCACCTGCGGATAGGTCCTTGCATGTTCCGTGGAAGCGTCGCAAACGCCATCGGCCTTTTGAAAGGGTTGTTCATGATCCTTTGGTGTCCTTGCCGATAATATCAGAATGTACTTGGTGTCCTTCCATTGTCCAAGGTCAAGTCGGTTTGTCTTCGTTTGAGGGCCCTTCTTCCTCATCCAACTATGGATTGGGACTGCGTATAGGTTCAGATATTACTCCCTGTCGCTCTACGAGTGAGACGGCAATGCCATCACAACACAAACACCGCAAACGCGGACGACCACCTTCCCAAAGTCGTCGAACCCGGAGGTCTTTATTACAGGCGGTAGGTGTTGTAGGTGAGCCAAATACTCGCAGGAGAGATAAACAACCGGTGGTAAGTCAAGATTATACTCTTAATTGTTCTAATGAAGAACAATGTAGTGATAGGTATCTATCTTTTCGACAATTAATTCCATCGATGAATGATTTCACAAGCCCCGTGTTTTTCAACAGAATGAGTCGAGGACATAATAATGTTGGTACGGATCGCATTAGTTGTCCTAAAAATCTCTCTATGGCCTTGCAAAGTGAACATCCACTTGAAATTCGTACGGATGTTGCAATAAATGCAGATTCCATTTCGATTGTTGAAAGATCCGTTTCACTCGATAATTTTCCCTCGAACTCGGCACATGTGCACAATTGTTCATCATCCACATTGACTGCGGATGTCCCACAAAAAATTGTGGAGAGTAATGTTTGTCCTCCCTTCAAGTTGACGGATGTTCATGCAAATCCATCTTCTTCCGCCACGACCCCGCTCGCCTAGAAAGTTTGTTGGATTTCATAATCGACGGAAAAAGTTATTATTATGGAAACCGATTTGTTCAAGGCGCAACCGACGGTACTGTATGTTATTAATTCGACAGCTCCGTGCAAATAAAGTCGTGCGTCGTTTGGAACTTGGATCGTTGTCGCCGATGCATCACCATGTGTCATCGGGCTATGATGCAAGTGCAATGGTTGTTGAAAGTACTGTAGAGGCTGGTGAACGAATGAAGCAAGTCGATAGAATGAATATGAACGAACCATGTTCTACGTCGCGTATAATTTCAAAACGAAGGAAACAGCAGGGAAGACGACGAAACGTTCATGTTAAACATATGCGTGCATTGAGAGCTGCACTTAAGAATCATAGGAGGAAAGAAGATGTGCGTGCTCATAAAAATTTTGTACGGCGTGTGAGGCGAAGTTTGTTCGCTGTGAATATCCTTCGAGAGATTCGAGTCAGCGCCTCTGCGCAATCGAGAAATGCATCTTCTCCTGCGAGACAATCGCGGAGTCAATCTTCTCGGGCAAGGCACTCGTGGAGTCTGTCATCGCGAGCAAGGCAATCGCAAAATCTGTCCGTGAGAAACCGAAATTCAATGAACAATCATGAAGACAGTGAACCTAATAGTCGTGATGAAGAAATGAATGATTTGCATGATGTTCCAGCTCCTGATCTTAATGCACTGCCATCGGCATCTGTAGCAACAACGTATGCGGCGCTTGAAAACACTGTAGCGATTTTTGCGAATGGTAGCACTGTTGAACCATTCGGTATTGGCAGTCGAGATCCGTGTAAGCATTGTGGTGCTAAATTGTGGCATCATGAAACAAAATGGACGAAGATCTGTTGACGAAAAGGTACAACACGTTGTCCATTATGGGAATGGTCTTGCGAAGGCTCGCCGGAGCATGAGATTTTTTCCCTTTGGACATCTCAAAGTTCCGACGGCCGATTCCTTCGAAACAATGCGAGGATAATTAATAATAGTTTATCTCTCGCATCCTCGCATTTGAAGCAGTCGAGCGATGGTATTCAAGTATTTCAGGGCCAACTTCGGGCTCAAGGTCCAATCTTTCATCGTATCGGTGCATTGGCTGTTGGGGAAGGAGAACGTCCTCAGTTTGCGCAACTATACTTGCACGATCCTCAACGTTTGAACGATGCGATTGATCAAAGAGTGAATTTCCTTAACTTGCCTGCATGTACACCCGATGCCTAACTTGATCGAGCGAAACGAATATTGAGAAGGTTTCACGAATTGCTACAACAATGTAACAGTTACGTGAACGACTTTATGACAGTTGCTGACCTTCCGCAGGAAGCCTTGAATTGGAGGAAGTTTATCATAAATCCGGATGTCATGCCGGAGGAGGAACATGCAAGGCGTTATAACCGTCCTATGGGTCTACATGAGGTGTGTGTTCTGATGACCGATGAATTCCTTCCTCGTGAGCTGGAGATTCGTTTGCGTGCTCCTCTTCATGGTGAGCGGCAGACAGTTGTGGTTCCAGAATATTCTCGAGCGCACGATTGCTTAAGGTTTGTTTTACTTTTCCCGGAGGGAATTGATAGTTGGTCTGTCCGACGTGCCTCGGAGGCTGGATGACCGTCAGGACTTAGTGCCAAGGAGTACTATTCATTTCACCTTCACGAGCGCGATGGTGAAAGGCCTTGCCTCCTTTATGCAGCACGTCTCATCCATGAGTTTTGTTGCATGGCGTATGCTAAAGTTGAATCCCTCCACTTAAAATGGGTGAGATTCCACCAAAAAAAATTGCGCTCGGAGTATTATCAGGATTTACGAGATGCTGTGCAACAAAATCAACATGGTGACGGTATTGGGACAAAAGTGGTTTTACCGTCAACGTTTACTGGGGGGCCTCGATATATGAGTGAAAGATATCACGACAGAATGACAATTGTGAGACGATTCGAAAAACCGGATCTTTTCATAACTATGACGTGCAACACAAATTGGTCGGAGATCAAACAAGCCCTGTTGCCAGGTCAATGTCCTAACGACAGGCCGGATCTTCTCGCACGAGTGTTCAAGGGTTATCTTGCACAACTGATTGATGAGATAAAGAACAAACGGATCTTTAGTAGGGTGAGTGGAATGTTGTATGTGGTGGAGTTAAAAAAAAAGGGTCCACCACACGCACATATATTGGTTATCTTGCATCCTTATGATAAAATTCGGGATGCAGATGCTGTTGACAATGTGGTGTGTGTCGAGATTCCTTCGGAAGGGGAATTGAGAGAAAGGGTTGCCAAGCTCATGTTTCACGGGATTTGCGGTGTGGAGAAACGCGACACTTCGGGTACGAAGGACGGAGAATGCACAAAAGGGTTTCCGAAAGACTTCATTTCCACAACAACATTCAAAGACGATCAAACGTACCCTTCGTATAGGAGAAGGAAACCAAGTGAGGGTGATTTTACGATTGTTCAAAATGGTGTCGTTTACGACAATCGGCGTGTGGTCCCGTATAACCCGTACTTGCTAATGAGGTTTATAATTGTCACTTGAATGTTGAATATTGTGCTAACATCAAGGCGTGCAAGTACGTGTATAAGTACGTGTACAAAGGGTGCGATCGTGCTGTGGTTTGCTAACAGGATAATAATGCGCCCATCAACGAAGTTAAATTGTATCAAGATATGCGTGTTGTAGGTGCATGCGAAGCATGCTGGCGTCTATTTGAGTTTGACGTTGCGGAACAATGACCAGCGGTGGAAAGATTCTCCGTGCATCTCGAAAACATGCAAAAAGTGCAATTCGAACCTGACATTGAGCATGAGGTTGTTTTGCATGAACCCCCGAAAACGAAATTGACGGCATGGATGAAACACAACTCTTTGAATAAAGGTGTTCCTAAAGAGGAGCTTCCTCTTTACGGAGAAATCATTAATACTCATGTATGGGATAACAAACATAAGAAGTGGAACCGAAGAAAGTGTGATCTCTACGGTGGTCCCTTCGAAACGATATCTCGGTTGCATCACGTGAGGATCACCGAAGGGGAACGATTTTATCTGCGCGTGTTGTTAAACCATGAACATTCTCGTGGGGTACACTCTTTTGCCGAAATTCGTACGGTGGACGGAGTCGAATACGATTCTTTCAGATCCGTGTGTGTTCGATTAGACATTTTGCAACGATGCATACGATCAACGCATCGACACAGCCGCGACGCATTACATGTCTGAAGAAGTTCGTAAAATATTTGTTATGGTTCTTGCGTTTGGTCCTGTGAACGATCCGGTCCGTTTCTTTGAACGACATTGGGATAAGATGTGTGATGATTTTCAATATCGTGCGGGCAATGAAATTGTTCCCCCGAACATTTTGCAATCCTTAGTGTTATTCCATCTTGACCGTATTTTACAGGAGTCTGGAAAAAACATCCATCAATTCTGCCTTTATTATCCAACACCTGACGGGGAAACAATTGCTGAGAACATAACCAGACATTACGAGAATAAAACTCTATCCTCGATTCTAAACGACGAGTTATCTTATGATCCGATTCAAATGCAACGCAAATATGATTCTAATATCCAACGTCTTCGTCCACGTCAACAAGTGTTGGTGGAAAGAGTCGTTCGGGCTGTACAAGAGAAAAGACTGTTGCGTGCTTTTGTGGATGCATCGACTGGAACATGAAAGATTTTTTGCATTGAAACGATTTTGGCGGGCATCAGGTCCTGTTCTGCCATTGCACTGGCCGTCGCGTCCAGTGGCATAGCGGCGACTCTTTTAACGGGGGGTCAAACATTTCACTCCCGATTTCGCGCACTTTTGAAACCTGATAACACGCGTCTCTTCTTGATTGCGAAACAAAGTGATGTTACGAAACTTATCCGCCATGCCGACTTGATTGTTTGGGACGAGGCTCCGATGAGTAACAAGTTTCACTTGGAAGCTCTTGACATTATGCTTTGGGACCTCTGTAACAATGGCGAGCCGTTTGGTGGGAAAGTTTTACTTCTCCCTGGGGATTTTAGACAAGTTTTACCCGTTGTGAAACATGGATTGCGAGCGCAACAAATTGATGCGTCCATAAAAATGTCTCCTTTGTGAAAACTTTTTGAGATTCATAAACTCACTGAAAATATGCAAATCTTAAGCTTAGGGGATGACGAAATGACACGAATGTATGACCACTTTTTGATGCGTATTGGGAATGGTGACCATCCTCACATTGTTCCTAATGAACCTGCTGCGGTCAGATTGCCACATGAGATTTGTACGGATAAACCAATTGATGAATTGATTTCATGGACGTTTGATGATGTGTACAACCATGTGGGCGATGCCGAGTATTTCTTGCCTCGATTAATTCTATGCCCTACTAATGACGATGCTGGTTCTGTTAACAACCGTGTTCTTGATGACTTCCCTGGGGAGGTGCATGAACTTTTCAGTGTTGATTATCCTGATTCAGATGATACCGGGCTTGGTATTGAGCGGGAGTTCTTAAACTCTCTCAATGAATCTGGGCTTCCACCTCACAAGCTGCGCTTAAAAATTGGTGCACCTGTGATGCTTTTGCAAAATTTGTGACAAAAGCAAAGACTTTGCAATGACACAAGGCGGATTATGAAAAAAATCGATAATGATGTTGGAAGTGACAATAATGCTCACGGGTAAAACAACACTAATCCCCAAGATTGATCTGACAAGCGATGGTGAGACTACTGGGTTCAAATGGTTTAGGAGGCAATTTCCAGTCCGTCTTGCTTTTGCTGTAACGATTAGCAAGTCGCAAGGACAAACGGTATCACGTGTTGGGGTTTGGCTACGCAAACCGGTTTTTTCGCATGACCAACTGTACATTGCTTTGTTGGGTGTTGGCCATCCCAACAACATCCGTGTTGCGTTGCCTGATAATAATTTTTTTTACGAAGAATATTGTATATCATGAACTTTTGAGATGAGTCTTTTTTTTTTTTTCATCGACCCTTGGCATTTCAAATAATTCGGTCATATTTTTTCCTTGCAGGCGACTCTCGAATTCCGCATAAGTACAACACTCGTGCTAAGAGGAAAGCAATGGGAACCAGCAATACCACTCAATATGATACGAATATTACGTCGAAAGCTGGAGCCGAACATTCGGAGAGGTCGAAGAAAAGTGGGAATGATGAGAGGTCGGTGAATCTTGGAAGTGAACATCCTCGGGATGATCATCCTGTTTTGCGTGAGGTTGAACGTGAACGTTCCCAAGAGAACCCTTGATTATGCTGAGAAAATAGTTGTGGAGGGGGATGGTGACAATTGTCGTGTTGATGGGGATGGTTCGCGTAGAGGTTAGTCGGGTAGGCCTATTAACCTTACATTTCGCGATCTCGAGGATGATAACGTTACAAGTGATTCGAAAGGAGACTTGGTTGAATCTACATTCGTGAGAAAAAGGAGCCGTCGTGCAAAAACTAATGTTTTGGATTCGCCCGGAGTGCCCGAGCCTACGCTCGGTAATAATCGGATGGAACGGCAACTGGTTGCTGGTGAAACGGGAACTCAAATTTTAAGAGCGTTAAATGCACTCCCTGCCGAGGCACTTGCATCTCTTGAATTTTGTGCATCGCTCGCTGGACATGCACGTGTTCGTGATTCGTGTTCGTAATCTCAACGAAGTGGACGCGAAAGAGATGTTTGTGTCACATCGCAAACACAAAATCCTGCGGGTGTTATTGTGGTGTCCGACGATAAGGATGAACCCCGCAATCCGTGCTCCGAATCCACCCGCTTACCTTGGGAAATGGTTCGAGGATGCGAAGAAGGTTGACATACAAAATGTCTTGAGTGAGGTGTTTTTTGAAATGTTTGTCAAAAGTGCCACAGTCGTAAACGATGGACGGAATATGAGAAAACTTCCTCGAGTGGAAAAAAAACAAAATCACTAATATGGGGTTGGAACGAAAATCCCATGAGGCTCTTCCTTCAAACCCGTTGAATGTTTCGGATTTGGAGGCTTCTTCCATGTTGAATTCACTTTTGAGCGATGAGTATATTGCTCTCTCTAATGAGGAGATTACTAGGATGACATTTGATTTGTCACATTGTCCGACAGAAGGGCCCATTCCCCAACCCTTTCACAGATATGCACGGATACAACAACTTCTCAAAAGGATTTCTCCCGTGGTTGCTTCCTCCATTCCTCATTGCGCTCCGGTCCGTAGACTCCCCCTTCAAGCAACATCTCCTCCAAATTTTCAACGTCTTGCGGATTATGTTCCACCATCCAATATGTCAACGGCGATTGTCACTACTTTTGTTGTTGTTTCTGCTTTGCCAGCCGCTACAGCTACTCCGTCTCCTGTCAGTTGTGTTGTGCCCACTATTGCGCCATCAACAGACCATCTTCATGTCCATACAAGACCCTTGGAACAACCAAGTTCTTCTGATTTTAACATTGCCGTCTATGACTCTCTTGAATCTATTGGTCCCCAAAAGATACTTGCACACCTGTCGTATCTTGACAGTTCTCACAGGGTGCAAGATATTATGGAAGCAGCAGCGCAATTGAATACGAGCATAAACACTTGGAGATGTGTGGATGCTGCAATTCATCTCGATTACAATCGGCAAAGACAGGGTCGATTCATAACTTTTGAGGAGTATCGTCGCAAAATGTTGCAACAAGTTTCTATTCGTGAGGTGCTGCAAGAGTATCGTTCCAGTGAAGGAAGTTGATTGGTCTTATAAGAGAGATAGGAAGTGAGAGATGTTGATTGGGCGGTCGTCCAGGCGTTTCCTTAATGGCAGATTTTTTTATGGTCAGTTTCGGTTTTGATTAAGTAATTGCCCTTACAAAAGAGATAGGGAGAGAGAGAGAGAGAGAGAGAGAGAGAGAGAGAGAGAGAGAGAGAGAGAGAGAGAAAAAAAAAATAAAAAATAAAAAATAATAATAATAATAATAATTTTGATTATTGCGTTTTTTAAAGTCAAGGTGGATTCCATTACGCAATAATTGTGCCTTGATCAAATTGCGGACACTTGCTAACTTTAATGGAACGATAAATCCTCATATTAAACTTTTTCTCTTTGTATACTGGTGTTGGTGTTTCTTTATTCTTTGCTCTTTTGTTGCTCTCTCTCTCTCTCTCTCTCWCTCTCTCTCTCTCTCTATGTCTCTATCTTTTCTTTTCTTTCTATCTCTCTTTGTCTGTCTCTGTCTCTCCTCGGCCTTCCTCCTWCTTTTTTTTTTTATGATTTAAATTGATTTTTCAATTTGTCACTTTTTTTTTTCTTCAGTTAAACTCAGACTTCGTAGCCAGTTTTGGGCTATTCTTTATTACCCTGTGACTCAATTTTTTTTTTTAAAGTCTGTTTCAGTTTATGTGAGTGGTTTGTGTTAGGTTCCCTACAACATTTCTTATTTTTGCGCGCATAGCCCGCACCGCTCGCACCGCGGGCGCTTAGCTAGTAACCTATTATGCGAGGCCAATGCCTCTATGAGCCCCGTATGGCCCCATTCTGAAGCAAGTCGGCCGCCCTTAGTGAAGGCAGGCTCGACAAGGCCCTCAAGGCCCTATTTTGGTCACCGCGCAACTCAAGGAAATTCAGGCAGTTGCGCAACGCCAGTTGGTTGAGAGAACCCAGGCCCTGGGCCGCCTGTGTGAATGTATGGAGAGCAGGCCCTGAGCTGGATCCAGGTACTGGGCCAAACACAGGCCAAAGGCAGTTGGGCGCATGCAACCACCTCAGGCCCAAGGCCTGTTCTCGTTCGTGCTGGGCCGCAGGCTAGCGGGGCCTACTGGAAGCTTCCTAGGACTGGACGCAGGCAGGCCACTTCGATATAGCAAAGGGCCTGCCTCCGCATTGGCCATTCGAGTACTGGCTGCATGCTGCGCAAGCGCTGCTGCGCTATTTGCTGGCTAGTGCCTACGCGCTCAGGGGCGAGCAGGGAAGGAGCAGGCAGCCATAGCCGAGCTGCGCTGCTGTAAGCTGGGTGTGGCGCAGGGTGGTCCTTGAAAGCAAGTGGCATCTATGTGTTGGGGAACGCGGTTGTGAGTAAGGCGAGAGACATACCTGGTGCTGGAAGCGTGCGACATTGGTCGCTGTATGCTCGTATTTCGGGAAAGCTGTTGACGTCATCATGCAGCATTGTAGTCTAGGCTAGATAGGATCTGCCATCTGTAGTCTGGGCGCCAAGCGCCAGATAGGATATCAACATTGGTTCTTCATTGATGATGATGATGAGACTTTACCAGCATTGTCAATTTTGAGCTCTTGGTGTCTTCTTATTTGGTAAAACTCGTGATGCAATTCTGTTGTTGGTTCGAGGTCACGACTATCTGGTCTTGTGTATATAATGTTGTTTGATTGCTGAAGTTCGCTATTGCTCATCTTCCTTGCAATTTGGTATCGGAGTTGTGGTATGATTGCGCTCATCTGGCGCTTGTCTTCTGCCTTATGCGGTAAATACATGCGGTCTACTTGGCGAGTTTGGCCGTAAGTGGTGTGTAGTGACAAGGGCGGAGACGAGTGATAGGCGACCCAGGAGGTGCTCATCTTCCTTGCAATTTGGTATCGGAGTTGTGGTACGATTGCGCTCATCTGGCGCTTGTCTTCTGCCTTATGCGGTAAATACATGCGGTCTGCTTGGCGAGTTTGGCCGTAAGTGGTGTGTAGTGACGAGGGCGGAGACGAGTGATAGGCGACCCAGGAGGTGAGGGGATCGCCAGGAAGGCTACGTGGTGTAATGTGGGTGTTGGATAGTGTGATGAGAACTATCTAATGTGTGATTGGTGTTGAGGTGGTACGGCATGCAATGCTGGTTGTGCCGAAGCAATGACTGGTCATCACAATCTGCATCTGGTCAGCAGCAGAGGAGGGCTAGAGCAACAGAGGCTAGCAGGGCACTTGTGAGTGAAGCCACAGCTTCGGAAGCCATGGCCACCTCTGCGCAACAGACTACTCAGGCCGGTAGTTCAAGATCTGTCGGGTCAATGGTCGCGCAGACCCAGAGTCAGTCCACTGGCGTAATGGCAAGCCAGCCAATAGTGTTGACTTCACACGAGATCGCTATACAACAAGCAGCTTTGCAGGAGGCACAACTACAGAAGGCATTAGGATGATTAGAAGAAGAGCCAGGATGCAGCGGAGACAAGCGGACGTTAGTGAGTTAGAGGAGATGGACTTGACGCACGTGACTGATGACGTGAGGATCGTACGGTCCGTCCTGCTAAATGTAGTTGAGATGCAGGACCATCAGACAACCATCCTTCAGGACATTCAGCAAAGTCTGGCCTTGTTGGTTGGGCGAGAGCAGACAACGTCGCCAATGTCTGGGCCTGGTGCTTGGCCCGTTGTACAACCTCCTCCTTTTGTCCCACCGGTGACTGGGGTATCCCCATATGTAGCCCCATCATCGGTTGCGATCGTTTCCCTGGGCATGCCGCTATCAGGAGGGGTATCAGCAGGATCTTGTTTGCAGGTTCCTGTACAGACAATGTTCACCCAATCTCCATTGCAGGTTGCGGTTACCACGCAGCCTGCTGTCTCGCAGTCTGTACAGCAACAGGGCATACAGCCCCAGCAGCTAGCACAGCAGCCTGTGTCACAGGGTCCACAACCAGGAGTGATGCAGGGACCGGGACAAACACAGTGGGTACCAAAGACGGCCATCGCCGCTCCCAAACCTTTCACAGGGGATAAGAGGGGCAAAAACCTCGACACGTGGTTGAGGGCAGTGCCGGTCTATGCCAAGTGTAAGCTTACCTCGCCGCACGAGGAAGTGCTTGTGGATGCATCCTATCTAGAGGGTAGTGCAGCACGATGGTTGAGCGGTTTGGTGCAACTACAGGGATATGGTCATGACTTCCGCTCTTGGGCAGCCCACCAGAAACTGGAGGACTTCCTCAAGATGGTGGAGGAAAGGTGGCATGATCCTCAGGAGGCTCAAAAGGCCACTGACGCGACCTTGACACTACACACGAGGCAGTTTAAGTCAATCAGGGAGGCCACCGACCCTGTAGAGCGTCTGATCTGTGTCCCTGGGGTGCGCTATGACCCCCAGGTTTTACTCACCTCCTACCTGAGATGCTTTTCAATGCCTCTCAGGAATCAGTTGGCAGGTGAGGCCAACATCAATGTTCACAACTCCGCCTCGTTTAGCAAGAAGGCCCTAGACCTTGAGGCGAAGATAGGGCATAGACATAACCCCACAACGGACGGTAGGAAGAAGACACTGCCTCCCAACTGGAAGGCGAAGGGTCGTATTATGTTTGTCGATAACGATGGTTCAACCATCAAATTAGACGACAACTTCCAGGAAGGAGTAGGTTCAGAGGCTGGCAGCGTAGAAGCTTCAGAGGGTGGAGTAGTCGCTGTCGTAGCTCAAAAAGGTAGGAGTAGTCGTTGTCGTAGCCCAAAAAGGTAAGGCGACCGGTAGACGCTGTGGAGGTTCCCGGTCTAGGAGTCAAGTTGACCCCAATGCTCCTCCATGGGAGAAAGCGCGTCTCACAGAGGACGTGTGGAGAGATCGGTACACACGGCAGGCTTGCATTCGTTGTGGCCAATACGACCATAATCAGTTCAAGTGCCGAAACAAGAAGGTGACCGATAAGATCCCGCCTACGATGGGGCAGGCATTGGGATCCTCCCACCCCGTTGGTCGCAACGTAGCTAATACTTCTGGCAGTGCTCCGGGAAACACGTCGGGCCAGTAGGAATAGTAGCGGTTCCTGCTAGGGTCGAGGTGGTGGAGACACCCTCACCATCTAGAGAGATGGCCCAAGCTACTGACTCCAGCATCGTCCCGCAAACATGTTCAGACCCATCGAGCCTCTGTTCGATGAATGTGTTTGAGTCCTTAGAGGAGCTAGAGGAGTGGTCTAGATCAGACCCACTAACTTCTTGGACGGCCCTAGTCAAAGCCCCGAAGGGTGAAATGTTCGTCAGCGAGGTGGTCATTGGCGGCCGCAAGGCCGGGGCCTATTATGACACTTGCTTGACTAGGAACTTTATCAGTCGCGCGTGCGTTGAGAGGCTGCCCTTATAGGGGCAAGTGCAGCGCCTGAGTCGACTTGTGGAGTCGACCTGTGCCGACAAACAGCGCATGGTAGTCAATAACTACCTCCAAGATGTGGAGTGTTGTTTCCCGTACGAGGGAGGGGAATTGAGGCATCGCGTCTGATTCCTAGTGAGCGATGAACTCCCCATGGACATGTTGTTAGGTATGTACTACCTCTCTGTGGCACAACCCCGGTTTGACTGGGATCGAAAAGTGGTCAAACACACTTTGCCAGGTGGAGGGACCACCAGATTACGTAAGTTTAAAGCTAGTAGTCTGATTGAGTCCCATGGGTGCATGTGTGCGGCCGCGTTGTGGAGGAGGGTATGTACTTAGTTTATGTCTCTGCTGCAGGCGAGCCGGTGAAAATGCCGCCGGAGATAGAGGGAGTAGTTGCCAAGTACCCTGATCTATTTGAAGAGTCGACAGGGGTTGTAGAGAGGAAGGTCGTCCACGCGATAGAGATTATCCCAGGGTCTAGTATCCCGAAGGGTAGGATCTATCGGATGCCTCCAGGTGAGCTCGATGAGCTTCGCCGACAACTTAAGGAACTCGTAGAGAAGGGTTGGATCCGGTTGAGTGTCTCTCCTTATGGGTCTCCAGTATTATTTGTATCTAAGAAGAAGGAGGGAACTCTGAGGATGTGCATTGACTATAGGGGCCTCAATGCCATCACTGTTAAGAACAGAGAGCCCCTACCGCGCATCGACGATTTGCTAGATAGAGTGCAAGGGTGTCGGTACTTCAGTAAGATAGATCTGAAGTCCGGGTACCATCAGATTGCAATCCATCCCGAGGATCAACACAAAACCGCCTTTCAGACCAGGTATGGTCTGTATGAGTTTGTGGTGATGCCTTTCGGCCCTTGCAATGCTCCTGGCACCTTTCAACACGCTATGAATCGGATATTCAACGACAACTTGGATAAGTTTGTCATTGTGTACCTCGATGACATACTTATTTTTAGTAAGACTGTCGAGGAGCACGTTGCGCACTTGGACAAAGTCCTCAGCCTCCTGCGACAGCACAAGTTCAAGATCAACGGTCAGAAGTGCGAGTTTGGCCGCACCCGTGTCTTGTGCTTGGGTCATGAGATTTCCGCGGAAGGGTTGAAGCCCGATGACGTGAAGGTGGCCAGCATTCGTGACTGGCTGCATCCTGAGTCTGTGACTGAGATGAGATCTTTCTTAGGGATGACCGGCTACTATCGCAACTTCGTGGAGAACTATAGCATAGTTGCCGCCCCTTTGACTGATCTGACCCGCCTTGACACCCCATGGGAGTGGACTGAGAGATGCGAGGCTGCTTTCAGACATCTGAAGCATGCGTTGACGCATTACGAAGCCTTGAAACTTCCTGATCCTGATAAGCCATTTATAGTGACTACGGATGCTAGCCAATATGGCATAGGCGCCGTACTTGCACGATAGGAGGGGAAAAAGTTGAGGCCTGTCGAGTACATGTCCAAAAAGATGTCGTCTCAGAATTTGGCAAATTCCACCTATGAGAAAGAACTCTATGCGGTGTACAAGGCTCTGACCCATTGGAGACACTATCTCCTTGGGAGGTTCGTCATCCTTAGGAGTGATCATCAGACCCTGAGATGGATGAGAACTCAGCCGGTACTCTCTGACGTTCTCAAGCGTTGGATCGAAGTCATAGAGCAGTATGACTTCGAGCCGCAGTACATCAAGGGCGAGTACAACAAGGTTGCTGATGCCTTGTCGCGTAGACCTGATTTCTCTGCGCTGATCACTGAGTTTGGGCTTGAGGACAATGTTAGTCCATGG
Source organism: Chara braunii (assembly GCA_003427395.1). Taxonomy (NCBI): domain Eukaryota; kingdom Viridiplantae; phylum Streptophyta; class Charophyceae; order Charales; family Characeae; genus Chara; species Chara braunii. The sequence goes on along the minus strand of BFEA01000910.1, from coordinate 13,993 downwards.
TGGAAGCCTATCGTGAGGATCCGTTCATGTCCGAGATCATCCGCAGACTTGAAGCGAAGGACAAAGTGACTTCTGCTGAGGTGGAGTTGGTCAACGGCTTGCTGTTCCTCGAGAAGGCTGGGAATAAATGTTTGTGTATTCCTAATAGGGAGTCTTTGCGTAGTTTTATTTTTACACGAGTGTCACGATGCCACCGGCCATTTTGGGTACAAAAAGACCGCAGCTAATCTGCTGCAGCAGTTTTGGTGGCCCACGATGATGCGAGATGCCCAACTGTACGTGGAGACTTGTCAAGTCTGTCAAAGGGACAAGCCAGGTATGCGGGCTCCTCTTGGGCTCCTGAAGCCCCTTCTGATTCCGAAAAGGCCTGGTGAGAGTCTGTCCATGGACTTCATGGATACTCTAGTCACCAGCAAGAGTGGGATGCGACACATCTTCGTTATTGTGGATAGATTTAGTAAGTATGCTAGGTTAGTAGCAATGCCGAAAATAGCAAGGACGGAGTATGTGATCAGAATGTTCAAAGAAACCGACCAGTTTCCATCTCGCCGCTCAATGTTGCCCCCAACCATGGATGGAGAGGTGGATATCGATGATATCGTGGACCACCGGGAGCTGCCACTGGCAAGACCAACAGGCAGGGGACGTCCTTCGGAACCGAAGCTGCAGTACCGCGTTTGGTTCCGACATCACACTGATCCGAAGGAGGACCGCTGGTTCACAAGGGAGGAACTTATGCAGACCGCTCCTCAAGTTGTAGCCCATTACGAGAGATCTCTGCAGAAGGGAAAACACCCAATGATTGAAGAATGAGCTTCTCAGAGGACTGTTGAAGCTAAGGAGGAGGGAATGCGAGGCCAATGCCTCTATGAGCCCCGTATGGCCCCATTCTGAAGCAAGCCGGCCGCCCTAAGTGAAGGCAAGCTCGACGAGGCCCTCAGGGCCCTATTTTGGTCACCACGCAACTCAAGGAAATTCAGGCAGTTGCGCAGCGCCAGTTGGTTGAGAGAACCCAGACCCTGGGCCGCCTGTGTGAATGTATGGAAAGCAGGCCCTGGGCTGGATACGGGTACTGGGCCAAACACAGGCCAAAGGCAGTTGGGCGCACGCAACCACCTCAGGCCCACGGCCTGTTCTCGTTCGTGCTGGGCCTCAGGCTACCAGGGCTTACTGGAAGCTTCCTAGGACTGGATGCAGGCAGGCCACTTCGATATAGCAAAGGGCCTGCCTCTGCATTGGCCATTCGGGTGCTGGCTGCATGTTGCGCAAAGCGCTGCTGCGCTATTTGCTGGCTGGCGCCTACGCGCTCACGGGCGAGCAGGGAAGGAGCAGGCAGCCATAGCCGAGCTGCGCTGCTGTAAGCTGGGTGTGGCGCAGGGTGGTCCCTGGGTGCAAGTGGGATCTATGTGTTGGGGAACGAGGTTGTGAGTAAGGCGAGAGACATACCTGGTGCTCGAAGCGTGCGACATTGGTCGCTGTATGCTCGTACTTCGGGAAAGCTGTTGACGTCATCATGCGGCATTGTAGTCTAGGCTAGATAGGATCTGCCATCTGTAGTCTGGGCGCCGAGTGCCAGATAGGATATCAACATTGGTTCTTCATTGATGATGATGATGAGACTTTACCAGCATTGTCAATTTTGAGCTCTTGGTGTCGTCTTATTTGGTGAAACTCGTGATGCAATCTTGCTGTTGGTTCGAGGTCACGACTATCTGGTCTTGTGTATATGATGCTGTTTGATTGCTGAAGTTCGCTATTGCTCATCTTCCTTGCATTTAATTCCTCGGAAACGAAAAAATACGAATAAATAAATAAGTACTACGAAATGCTGGAAACTGAGCATACTGAAATTGAAATTGCTAACTTTTCGAGGGCCCAAGGAATTTCTTCTCCTGGGCTCAAAGCTTTCCCCCGCTACCCGGGTTACCACGTGCATTTTCCACCGTAACCTACCGCACCTGGTCCGCAGTCACCGCCTGCCCGTTTCACCATGCAGTCGAGGATCATCGTCCATGCCTCCTCGAGTGCGATGGTTCCCCTGGCAAATTTTACTAGGGAAGATGCAAAGAACGTCGGGGGTACCCCCGACGTCTAAGCTCTTGCTTCATGGCCAGCATTGGTAGGATCACGACACATCAAGTGTTTGCCATGTGCCGGATTCTATGGAGAGTACCTATGATCGCGCCGTATTTTGCTCTCTTACTGGAGTAATAAGAGTAGTCATGAAAGCTCCTAAACGGCATGTCTCCCTTCAAGATATGTTCCTGGTTCTTCAGTTGTGGTATGACCAGAAATTGATTGGACATGCTGTCACCACCACCTTTGCGCCGATGAACTCGATTGAGTTGCCATAGCACTTTTCGAACACCTCCAGTATCTTTTCTGCCTTCCGGAATGAGTCGTCGTTTCTCTTGTCCATCAGAGTTGCCAACTTAACGTCATCCATAAACCTGATGCCTTATACTAGTGCTCTGTCCTTCCCCAATGAGCGTAAAAACTCAATTTCATACTTTGCACACAGTATGCAGGCCAATGGCGGGCTAGAGTTTTCCCCCATTGGTATCCCCTCTATCTGCCTGAGCAGCACTCCTCTGCAGGATATGTATGTAAGGTTCAACTCGAACTCCACATACCTGCTGATGAGCTGGAAGGATATCTGCACATATCCCTTCCCCTGGCTATTGTGGTTCATCCTCACCTCTTTTCCTCGTCTGCTTACACTTATCTTTACTCTCCCTCTCTCTTCCCATTCTCGCAGTAGTCAGTCCACTGCTTCCAGTATTGCTTTGTGCGGCAAAGATGTAAACACCTCTTTTATTTCACATCTCCATAGGAGTGTCATTGCGCTGCCACTTTTGTAGTTGAACTTCTTCTTCGTCTGCGTGAGTCTTTCCTTTAGGTGTGTCTTTACTCCCATGTTGATGTGTGCTGCGTCTGGGAGTCTTGCCAGCAGCACGTTGAGCACTCTGGCTACTCTCCTGCTCCCATTCTTGGTTGGCTCCTTGTTCATTGGCACAATGGGTCTCCATTTCCCAAGGTCCTTGTGCTTGGGAATCACGTACGCGCACCCCACCTTGCCTTTCTGGTTCCACGCAGCTATCTTCTCCAATCCCGCTTTCTTGTACTCTATCTGTGTTTCTGCCATGGCCTCCTCCTCCTTCCTATCCTCGTGTTTGTAAGCTCCATTGTGTATGAACATCTTCCTTAATGCATGCTGATATGTAGATGGGTACAACAACACTATTTCTCCCAGGTTTCTATCCATTGTCGTGATCACCAGATGTTGGTGCCTCCTTCTTATCTCCCTGATTTCTTCTTCCGTGACTGCGGAACTCTCATATTTCTGTACCGCATAGCAGTTTCTCACTCAGATATCCTGTTCCTGGGCTTCTGTATGCTTCCCCAATGCTGCTCAGATCCCCTTTCTCATATCGTCCTCATCCGTTCCTTGTGTCGGTCTTGCGTCGTTCTTCCAATTACACATTTGCTCGTTGATTCCTGGTATCTGGGCTATTATGGTCACCACGTGCCCATCCTCCCGAGCCAGTCTGTCTTCTGCACATGTACATTTCTATTCTTTTCCCTCCTCACTCTTGGCTATTGTCAAATGATTGCACCACCGTCCTACCCGTTTTTGCTCAATATTACTCTTGCACGTCTTATCAGTGTTCCTTTTACCGCGTTGTGAATCTTCGACTCCCAAATCCACCTATGTAGCTCCGCCCTTACCTCCCCCTTCTTTACCTCGTTATCATACCTTATTGCTACTGCTGTCTTATGCCTAATGTTTACCCCTTCCTTCTTGGTTATTACCCTCCTGATTGCTTCCTTGATCTCCTTTTTCTTCCTTTTTTGGGAGAAAGCCCCTGGGCTACTGTACAATTGTACTAGTTTTCCTGTCCCCATCTTCCATAGCTCCCTTTGTTTGTACGGTGCTTCGAGGAGAAGCCTCAGATAGCCTTTGCTGCAATCACGAGCACAGTCTCTGTACATGATAACTTTGAGCCAGAACTCCCCTCCTTCTTCCAACACTTTTTTTACTTGCGCCAAGGCTACCGTTACTCTGTTATGCACAATTGATGTTGTACCGTACAACCTCTTCATCAGTGCCCAGCTAACCCCCCATATCTTCCCTCCGCTACGTACTATACATGCAGCCTTGCCTGATCTATCCAAACTTTCAATAATTTTCCTAAGGCTCGAATTCTCTTCCCTTTCCTCCTGTAGTCTAAACGTGACGAGGGTTCTTCTCTCCTCGTTCCCCTCCGCCCTGTACTTCTTCGTTATATCTTCCCTCCGCTACGTACTATACATGCAGCCTTGCCTGATCTATCCAAACTTTCAATAATTTTCCTAAGGCTCGAATTCTCTTCCCTTTCCTCCTGTAGTCTAAACGTGACGAGGGTTCTTCTCTCCTCATTCCCCTCCGCCCTGTACTTCTTCGTTATTTCCTTCTTACCTGGTCTATCCCTTTTCTTCCCCTTTTTATTGACTGCAATGCAATTCAGTGTTGGGGATAGGCGCTTGATCAGCGTCATCTCCAAAGTCTTCAGTCCAGTGGTTTGCATAGTCTCGACATGAATTATTATATAATTTTTCCACCCATAGTGGCGCAGCCAATTATATTATATCGGCGATCTACCTTTGTCCCCAACATCCGCACATCTTACGTGTTCCCACCATCTCTCAACCGCTCCCCTAACCGTTTGCCCAACGTAGATTTCTTTACACCAGGGTGACACTAAACAATATACTACTGGTTGTTTCAAATTTGAGAACTCATGGTTTCGAGGTGCGATGTCTAGGACTTCGTTTGCTCACGGGATCTTACCCTTCTTAGTCAGTAGAATGAGGCACGTAGTTAGTCCCTTCTCGATTTCTAGTCGCAGCTTAGCTAAACCAATGAGCCCCCAAATTCCGCTTCCCAAACTGAGCATCCTTGCCATGTCGTCCCATACTTCCCCATCTGAGGGCTGCCACAATCTGTCCGATTCCTCACCTCCATTGAAGGTATTCTGCTCGTCTTCTTCTGCCGTGCCATCACCTCCAACTTCCTCTTCCAGCCAGCCTTCGTACGCCAATTTTGTCATCACTCGGACGAGTTCCCTTATGCCTCGCTCTTTGTTAACGTAGTCCAGTCCCTCCTGCTGGCAGCACCTCTTGATCTCTTGCACTGTCATCCCCATAAGCTTCTTCTAAATACTGAGCACGTATTCAATCACCCTGATCCTGCTGCACGTTGCTGACACCTTTTTTCTTGGGCTCTCCAGTTTTGTCACAGTGCTTCATCTGCTTGATTTCGGTGTGTCCTCTCCTCCATTCTCTGTATGCTTTGGCGAATATAGTCTTCTTCCCGCATGTTGTCCTCTATTTGCGTGTGTGAACTACCATCTTCCTCGCTCTTCCCCCTCACGTGAGCTCTCCACATTATCTCCTTTCAGATATTTGAGTAGCTCTTTTGTTAGCCTCTCTTCGTTCTCTTTTGCTTTCCCCTTCCCTTTCTGCTTAGGTGTCTTGAGTCTGGCTGCCAGCGTTGCTTGAATCTCGTTACTCACATCTGTCTAAAAATGCTGCAACTCCCTTGCGATTGACGCTATGATTCTCATCTCCATTTCCTCGTTGAGCCTTCTTAGTTTCGTCTGCCTCCTCTCTTGCTCCTGTCGTCCTCTCCTCTGCTCGTCCTGTTTCCTCGCACGCTCTCCCTCTTCTCTCTTCTTTTCCATTTTCTCCTGCTCCTGCTCCATCTTTGCTTGGAACCATTCCTTCATTGTTTTGACATCTTCTTCCAAGTCCCTTCTACTCTGCCAGTACCTTGCATTGTTCGCAAACGCGCCTTGTTGTTGCTGTTGCTGAGGTGGCAGTGGCTGCGGCGTGCCTTGGTTTCTCCCAGCTGGGCAGTCATGGGCATATTACCCTTCCTGTCCACAGTTGTAGCAGCTTTTGCCGCTGCCGCCTCCCGCGTCATCGTTCCTACTTGGTGTCGACACAGCTCTCGTTCGCCCACTTCTGTTGTCGCCTGTTCCTACTATCTCTTCCCTTTGTCCTAAACGTTATTGGTATTACCTCTGCCCCCTATTGTACTTCATAGCTTGTACATAGCCGCTCGTTCTACCCCGTAGACGCAACCACCAATGTAAGTATCTCCGCTCACTCGATTGTTATGCTTCACGAAGAAGAAGGTAAGCAATGGCCAGATTGCTATTCACATGCAATAGAAAAAATATGTTCCTTGCGAGCATGTACACTGCTCAAAACCTTGCACACATTCCTCTACATGTTTCAGCCGGGTGAGTTGTGGTCTCCTCAGGTTGCTCGCCACATAGCCCTTTGCCTTCCGCCCCCGCCAGACTCTACCACCGATGAGCTAGTGAGGGCCGATACGGCCTTGCCCTCATCGTATAGCTAAGCCTTCCGTTGCACGGACACTAGCCTTACTCCTTACCAGGTCCTGATTGGCTCATCCTTCCTACTTCGGATCCATTTGTTCCTCAGTAGCCGTCCAACCGTTCGAAGGTTGGGCTTTGTGTCGTGCTGGACTGCTTCTAATCCCAGGTCGTTTGCGTGCGTGCGCAGTCCCGCGTATTGCCTGGGATTTTGAATTTGAAACCCCACGTATCAGTTTCTTTCCGCCATAATCCGTTCTGTTCCACCTAACTTTCACCATGCGTATCATTCTACCCTTTCTCTCTCCCCCGCCCTTCCTTTGCCTTGTCGATTTTCACGCCAGTCCCTACACTCGGGCCTCCTGCCCCGTGTCTTGCCTGGTTTTTCCCTCGTCCGTGCGCATGTCCTACAACTGCTTCCCCCCCTACTAATTTGAAAACCCTACCCGACCTGTCCTCTGGTAATTTTGCGCCTGCCTTCCCCACCTTGTATCATACAACCGCTTCTGCGGTGCTAGTTCAGCTACTACCGGATCTGATAGCGGGAATATATTGCTGCTCCTCCCTTTTCTCTTATTTATCATACAACCGCTTGGCGGTGCTAGTTCAATTGACTCCAAAATTTCTACTCCGTATAACCTATTGAATCCTCGGAAACGATAAAAAACGAATAAATAAATAAATATTACGAAATGCTGGAAACTATGCATATTGAAAAGGAAATTGAAATTGCTAACTTTCCGAGGGCCCGAGGAATTTCTTCTCCTGGGCTCGAAGCTTTCGCCCGCTACCTGGGTTACCACGTGCACTTTCCACCGGAACCTACCCCACCTGATTCATAGTCACCGTCTTTCCGTTTCTCCATGCAGTCGAGGATCATCTTCCATGCCTCCTCGACTGCGATGGTTCCCCTGACAAATTCTACCAGGGAGTTTGTAGGAAAAAATAGGGCGACTGTGGGTTTGTCCATCGGTAGGTTGGAAATTTCCAGCGCAGTCCAGTAGCTGCTGGTAGGCTCCTGGTTGGTTAGAAGAGTCCAGTGCAGCCCATTCCAGGCCAGCATCAAGTTAGTCAGCAGCCCAGAGTTCCTGGAAAGTCAGTGAACATTATGGAAAATGCCAACGGACCCATACCAACAGGCTACCGGGTACCAGGCCTACATGTCGTACACAAGGACAACAACAGTTCCTGTCAACATTCATCGCATGGATGCGTGCCACATAAGTGTTTGTAGAGTCCTGTGCCCAAGTACATTCTGATCAGCCAGTTACTACCTTTTTTTCCCTTTCTTTTTGTACTTTTTTTTAAGCGCCGATCTATTCGAGGGGAGCAGCACGTGTTAGGAACCGGGCCCAGCGTACCTTATAAGAATACATGAGAATGTTATGTACCCGATTGAACTTCAATCCACAATGAATTTACACGTTCGCATACACGCATGCAATTGCAGAGTAGACTCGAAGGAGGCAAATCCACTCAAAACCGGAGAGAAGATATGCACAGCGGAAACTCGAAATACACAGAGACTTGAAAAACAAATTTCAAGTCTGTAATCCCCTGTCCTCCTCCAATCAATCCAAAGTACTTGTTCCAAGAATCACAACCGCGTTTACAACAACCCCGAACAACCAAAAACAAGTGTTCAATGAAGTCTACAGGAGTCTTTTTCTTTCTCCTTGTCACCTCATACCCATGGCTATGGTTGTTGTAGCAACAATAACCCCAAAAATGCCCACAACGTGCCAACCTGAACCAGCAACCCTAACGATAATAACGCCAGCTCAGCGCCTGTACTGAAGTGCAGCGCTGGAAGTCCTGATGAAGAAGGCGACAACCAATCCCACACTTAGAAGAAGAGAAAAACGAAGTTCCTCATAAGGCGAACAATAGATATGGCTGCCAAGTGAAGAAAGGCAGTGCCCGAACCCAACAACACAGTCCTAGTGAAGCTCTCGTGCAGAGCTGCTGAATAGCAACAGTGCGATCTCTAACTTCGTGTCCCAGCCCCAGGTATGGCTGGGCTTCGAGGAAGAAGATGCCCTCGCTCAAAATAACGCAGCAACATTATGGCAACGAGCAGGCATAGTTTCCCCAGTAGAAAAACGAGAAAAAAAACTTACCCAAATTTCCTACCCGCTACCTCTACCCTTTGCCTAGACCTACGACGGACTCCCTAAGCAACAAGCCAAGACTCACCTATATTTAGATGGAAACAGGGAGAAAGGGGACCTGGACCTATGACAAAGCAAAAGGAAAAGACCGAATGACCTAGGAATACCAAACAGAGATTACTAGTAACAGACTCAGGGATAAAGTCCCATGCGGCTCAACACTCACAAACAAAAAACACAGATTACAGGTCACGGGATCAAGTCCCGCAAGGCTCAAGACAAACAAACAGCAAACAAGCAGGCAACACAACATACAAAGGTTACGACATCATGTCTCGACAACGACGCCAAGGACAAAATTAGTATACAACCCGCTTATAGCACTGCAATTCATTGCATCCCGAGCAATTTCCCACTTTGTTCAGCCTCGTAGAACCGCACAACTATAATTGGTAGACTTTAGATGTTCATTTCTTGTAAACCAACGGTTCTCAGTATGAGGTTGGAAGAGGAACTTGACAAGATATTCACAGTCGGGGTCAGTGCCCCATCGGTCCTCAATGCTTTCGACTTCGTATCCCTTTCCAGGGATAGGAGGCCCAAACTGCGGTGGCCGATCAGGAAACGTGTCAGCAAGAGTGAAAGGCAGCAGTTTTGAGGCATGGAAGATGGGATCGGTCCTGATATGTGAGAGTACAACAAGTACATAAGGAGGCGCAAGAGGGTCTGCTCCCACGGTATCAAATACCTTCCATGGGCCATAGTATACAGACAATAACTTTCGTGATATATCCTGTTCATTAGTTAATTCTGATCTTTTCACCCAAACCCAGTGACCAGGTCGAATAGGAGAGGGAGAACGATGCTTATTAGCCTGCTCTATCATCCTTTTCTGAGCCTTGAACATGTTTGTTCTAACTTTCTCTAGGTCTTTCTCATAACTCTTGGTGAACTTTGCAGTCTCAGCAGTTAGCTTAGGCTTAGTTTTGTCAATGAGATCGTCAAGAGGTTGTCTTGGGCCCCTGGCAAAGTGAAGCCTATAGGGTGTAAAGCCTGTAGTGCTATGAACGGAAATATTATACATAAGTTGAGCCCTTGACAAATGTTTGTCCCAATCCTGTTGATCAGGTGTAATTACAGGATGCGACAACTGAAACAAGACTTGGTTCATCACTTCAGCCTGTCCATTGGCTTCAGGATGCCTGCTAGACGTTATGTCTAACCTGGAATGGAGGTAGTCTTTACAAAAAGACAGCCATTCATCGCTGCAAAACCTAGGGTCTCTGTCACTAACAATAGAGGTTGGGCACCCATGGACGTTAACACACCTCTCAGCAAACATCTCTCTTACCAGAGGAACTTTGGTCTCAACAGGTAAGGGAATAAACTCAACAAACTTAGAAAAACGATCAATACATACCATTACCTGTCTCATGGCATGAGGGGTGGTCTTGCCCAAATCAGTAAAGTCAATGGACACTGACTCACCTGGACCATCTGGAATAGGCAATGGTTTGAGTAGCCCCATAGGGGGTTGTCTGTGGACCTTATTCCTTTGGCATAACTCACAAGTCTCTAAGTATTGGAGGATATCCTCCCTCATCCTTGACCAATAAAAGCGTTGGGTCAGGGCATCATAAGTCTTTACGAACCCAAAGTGACCTTGAGCATCATGACTCTATGAAATCAGATGAGTTAACAGGCCAAAGGACCTTGTTTTTTTCCTTTTCTTCAAGATTCCAAAAGTCTTAGTGAAATGAACCAGGAGTGAATGTGTAGGACCATGTAGGAGTGTGATTTCAGTTAAAACTTGGGGACCGGGCTAGGAAATTGGAAAGGACACATTCTCCTACGCGATGGGATGGGAAGTAAGTTCATTCTTCGAGAACGCTATGCAAATCATGTGGTCTAAGTAGGCTGTGGAACTGTTAGGAAGACCCCCCCCCCCCTGCCCCCCCCCCGAAGGATACCCCTGCTGTGCGTCTGGGTACTACTTCAGTTTCGCGGCCAGCAAGGGCACCCCCAAGAGTATCCAAGCTTGAGGGCAGGGTTCCTCCTACCAGTTCCACCCTTGTTTTGGTGTCTAGTGCCACAAGGAACAAGCCTTTTCCCTTGTCTTCCTCTCTTTTGTACATATGCTTGCCGGTGATAAACAACCGGACTGCCACCCACCAGAATAGATGGGGCATGTGTGTTTTGTCAAAAAAA
>BFEA01000909.1:329750-342674 GCA_003427395.1 Chara braunii | reverse complement strand
CACACACACACACACACACACACACACACACACACACACACACACACACACACACACACACACAATCGGTTTTCTGTCTGTTAGTCTTTGTCCTGTTGTTTGTCCTTCCTCTAATTTTTTCTAAGTGTTTTTCTATATGCCCAACTGAGCACCCTTAAGTAGTGCCAAACAGTCGGTCATTCCTCGTTTGGAGTGCCAACTGCACTCTTAGGGGGGCCGCTCGGTTCGGGATGTCTGTGTTGCCTATGGGTGATGACGGATGCTCGTCGGAGTGTCTCCCTGGCTCAGTGGGTGGTTGGGAACCAACAGTCTGCGGGGTTGACCCGTGATGTGAGTAGGTGATGTGCTGCTTTGCTCCGTGTTCTCCACCACTGCCTTGCTGCCTGTTCCGCTTGCCTCGGAGGTCGTTCTTGGCATGCTGCTGTCTTCGCTGTGTCGTGTGGCTGGGTTGTGGTGTTGCCTTGTGCTTCGCTGTTTCGCTGCCTTGCCGCCCGTCTGCTGGTCGTGCCTTCCGGGTCCTTTGCTTGCGTGCCCTGTAGTTTGGTTGCCGTGTTGGGGTTACCTTTTGCTCCTCAGCATGGTCGCTCTGCTGCTTGTCCGCTTGCCCTCTCGTCCCTTGCAGTGTGGTTGTCTTGGTGGTGTTCCCTGGTGCTTCACTGCTTGGGTGCCCTGCTGCGAGTTCGACGTGCCGTGTCGTTCCTTGCAGTCGTTTTTGGCGTTGTGCAGCCTTGTTGCCTCTACTGCGCTGCCTGGTGCTCCGCAGGGTTGCTGCCCGCTGCTATGWTCCGCTTGRGGACAGWMTGCCTTYAACAAGGKTYAAAGSGTTCATGACCCAAACCATCATATTCAGGGATTCCGCAGATTGTCGAGGGTTCAGCCTCCTGATGAGTCGGTGCAATTCCGACGAAACAATCTTGTTATCATCAGTTTCTATTTTTTTCGGTCCTTCGGCTTTCTTGGGACTTGTATTTTTTTCGGTTTGCCGGTTTCCATCGGTGCTACTTGTTTCTCAGCTCACTATCTTTGCCTCGTCCCCGACGCCGCGTTTCGACCTTTCGTTGGTACTACTTGTTTTTTAGCTCACTGTCTTTCCCTTGTCCTATCGTGTTCTTGTGCCCGCCCACCTCCCCCGTGCCCCCCCAGCCTGTGTTTTGTTGTTGCTTGTCGTTTATGTGCGTCGTATGTCTCCCCAGWATGCGTTATCTCCTGTTATTCCCTGCCCCTTCCCTATGTGTWAGTCTGCTTCACTTCAATAGTAGGACGTTCGGCTTCTTGTTGTTTGCTTGTTTTGGTCATGTCATATGAAGTGGACAATTTATTTTTTGGTGTGTTGCTTGATGTGCTATTTCCGCGCAGCTCGCCACGTCTGTTCACGTGGGGGTTTCRTCTCATATCACACACACACACACGCACACACACACGCGCAATCAGTTTTATTTATGTTTCTCATCTTGGTTTTTGTGTGTCTGTTTTCCTGTTTTTTTTAAGGAACTTTTTGTGTGTCCGTGTGTTACATGCCCAGGGCGACGTACATATAAACCGAGGATCCGCAATGTGATAAAAAGGACTGAATGGACAATGCAGTGCAAGTGGAATCTCAACAAGCAATGTGCATTCCGATACATACAAAATGGTGCTTTATAGCGCAGGGAAGACTTTGGATACAAGTCTGGACCTGACCGGACTGACCCCTTTCATGTAGTACAAGATATCGAAACAGAATGCTAGAATACTAATGACTAGCCCAATCAATGTTTCAACGCAGACCAAACATACATCATGCTCATCACAAGGTGTGAAGGGGCCTGGCGCTATACACAGGAAAGAAGCGCCAGGTCCAGACATACACAGACGAAGAGGAGGGGATCAGACGAAGAAGAGGAAGGGGGAGATGGGAAAGTCGTTTCCCTCACTCTTCAGCCATCGGATAGTCCCCAATCGTTTCAACACTACCATTCGTCCGCATACTTCGATGTATTGGAGACTAGGTATGATCAGTGTAGCATAGCGAACGTGTTCACTCCCCTTCACGTTCGCGTGTTTGCACGAACAGCTTGCGAACATGTTCGGGCGAACATTTTTTTTTGTAAAAAAAAAATAAAATAAAAAAAAATGCGGTTTTTTATTTTTAACTCATGATTGGCTATGAATTTGAACATGACTCCAAGGCAAAAGTTGCTTGTATTGTTATTTAACATAACATATATGTTTATTAGATTTTTCTGAGAACTTTTATTTTTTTTTTAAATATTTTTTATGTTCGTATTCGGAGGGTTTTTAGCGCTGGTTCGCGTTCGCCTCCGAACGCGAACACGGTGCTACGTAGGGTACAATTTTATCCTTGGCAGTCCTTGGTCTTGCTAGTTCCGTGATACAGAGGCCGAATGGGAGATCAAAACACTTGTTCTCAAAACGAAGTGCGGTCATACCTATTGTGTCTCATTCCTGGCACCACGGCGACACCCCTCTCGACTTCCCCCCTCTGGGCCCTCAGGGCCCCACCCAGACATCGCTTTCACTTCTCCTTGCCTCTATGGGTCCCATCCTACATGACCCTTACGACCGCAAATCCCGCGGCCGAGTCCGCACGACCGACTTGTTCCGCGGCCGTGCCAAGCGCAGGCGGAGCCAAAATTGGGGTGTGCGCATCACCTGCGCATGACGTCCCCGGACATAACAAACTAAAAAAAACAACAAAAAGTTAAATTTGGGGGGGTTCATTTTCAGGTGCGGAAAATATAAATAAATATACATATATATATATGTGACGATATATAGATATATATATATATATCCTAACCCTTAAGCTGCATTGGCCGCGGGGGGAGGTCGATGGTCCGCTCGGTGCCGGACTTGGGGGTGAAGTTTTGCTGCGGCCCGGCGGATGGAGGCGATCGAGGGCGGGGGGGCGGGCAGAGAGGTGCGCGTACCGAAATGTTAACAGCGTGCCATGAAACGAGTGAGCGCGCCCACGGGGCCGGGCAGCGGCGGACGTAGATGTGAGGGAATATCTCGAAGCCGCTGTCGTCGATAAGCGGCCGGCCCCTTTTTTTTTTAGCATTTTCATTTTCAGCCTGTCGTTTCCCACTTTTTTCGTTGTTGCTTTTCTTTTTGTTTCAGGGTCGGCGTCCACCCTTTTTTTTTTTCCTGCTTTTTGTTTTCTCTTTTCGTTTTGTTTCCCGGTGCGCGTGTCGTTTTGTCGTTTTTTTTCTTTCTGTTTCCCGGTGGGCGCATCGTTTCGGCGTCTCTTTTCTTTTTGTTTTGTTCCCTGACGGGCATGCGGTTTGTCGTTTCTTTTCTTTTTGTTTCCGGCGGGCATGTGGTTTTGACCTTGGGCGGGAAAATGACATGTGTTTTTTTTTTTTTGCGGGCATGTGGTTTTGGCATGGGGCCTTTTTTTTTTGCGGGTATTGCCCGCACCGCCCGCACCGCGGGCACTTAGCTAGTATATATATACAGGGTCACCTGACCAAACGCTCGGGGGCCCCCGGGTTGGCCCCCGAACGTTCGGGCATTCGGGGTCCCGTTCGGGGGCCGAACACCTCCAGGTTCGGCCCCCGCAAAAAAATGTTTCGAGGCCTAAAAAAACGTTTTGTTTTCTGAATTGTTTTTTGTGATTTCTCTATGATGTAACCTACGCGCCTATAAATTTTGAAGCCTTTCTGTAAAGCCAAAAAAACATTAAAAATCGTCAAAAAAAGATGGGGGTATCAAAACGTGCTCGCCCACTCACTATTTTGTTTTTTTTCACTTTTAACTTTTTGTTTTCACTTTATTTCGGGGCCTAAAACATTTTATTAGTTTTTGAAAACTTTTCAATAAGTTATTTATTATGTAAACTATATATCCGTAAATTTTCGGGGCATTTTTCGATGCCAAAACATAATTAAAAATCGACAAAGATGGCGGTGTCTAAAAGGTGCTGGCACACTCACTCATTTTAATTCTCTTTTTATTTTTTCTTATTTTTATCATAGTGTCTATATTTGATTTTTAATTCAAATTTGGTAAAGAATTTGGATGCAATGCCCAGGCAAATGTTGTTTAGTTTTTCTCCATGACAGTTTTTGTTTTCGGAATTTTTCGAAAAACGTTTTTTTTTTTTTTTTTTTGGTATGCGTTCGGCCCGAACGGCCGAACGCCTTCCGAAGGGGTCCCGTACGTTCGGGCGTTCGGGTTCGGGCGTTCGGCCCGTACCGAATGTCGGCAACCCTGTATATATATATATATATATATACAATATATATATATATCGTCACAAACAGAACATATATATATTGTATATATATATCGTCAAATAGAACTGCCCGGTAAACCGTAGGCAGAGAGGGAGAAGAGGACAACAAACGAGGGGCTGTGACAAACTGTTTCGTCGGAGTTTCACCGACTCATCAGGAGGCTGAATATATATAGATATATATATATATCGTCACATACAGAACTACCTGGTAAACCGTAGGCAGAGAGAGAGAAGAGGACAACAAACGAGGGGCTGTGACAAACTGCACAACTTGTGGAGCTGTAGGCGACATCTTTTTCACTTTAACAACGATTCTCTTTCACTTCATTGGAACCGACTTTCTTGAGTGAGCCAGATCAAACTTCACTCGAGGTCAGTTAATTGACTCATATTTTCCTTCACACCTGTGTGAACCCACACTTTGTTTGACCTCGTTTGTTTTGAATGTTCGAAAGAAAAGGTGGAGGAAAGTTGTGTGAGTCGTGCATGTGAATGAAAATCTCCGACTTGAGTATGACAATGTCACGCCGCCAAAACGGATATTTGAGTTGTCCAACAACACCGCCACCTGCTCACACACCACAACGAAAGGGGCCCACTGCGCTGCAAAATTTTGACAACACTGCCCCTCAAAAATGCAAATGCGAATTGCTCCGGCCTTTTTAGGCACGACCACTAAAGGAAAAGACCAAGGACCTATCGCGGGTTCGATCCAACCATTGGCTTCAAATTCTTTAATCCGCTGAAAAGCAGCAGCTCGTTGAGCTGGCGAATATCGGTAAGGAACGCAGCTAATGGGTGGGTGATCTCCCGTAAGAATGGCATGCTCGATCACATTAGTTAAGCCGATGTCGTTATCGTGCACACTCAATGCATCTGAGTAACCATTTAACACACAAATTAATGATTTTCGCAGTTCCGCGGGAACGTGACCTGGGACGGTGATAGTCGATTCCTCGGACATCTTAAGGGGCACATCGACCCACTCAATCGGCCGTTCCCGCCGGTCGTGGACACTAGAGAAAACGGAGTTACTGGTGCGAACAGAAAAGACAGTTGCTATCATCTGGGACTCTGTGGGGCTGATGAGCTCCGTTTCTTTAGTTTCAGCATTGGTCTCTGAACCAACCGAATTCGGTTCCACAGTTAGCCATGTTAGATCCGTCATTTCTTGCATTTGATTCGACACGTCACTTACCGGTGCTTCCGCTTCTTGTTTAATCAAAGCGACGGTGGCTCCTGTCGTTAGTAATGATCGGGGTGGAAAGACAGAAAGGTCCAAATACTGTTTCGTTTGCTGATAACGCGCTTGTAAGGAAAAAGCTCCCTCGTACAAAGTGCGAGGGGGTTCCAAATCATCAGCCAGATCGGAAACTTGTAATATGGGTTCCCCGAGGAGGACTGAAGGACTGACCTGGGTTGTTAGAGGCGTGAATGCACTGTCTTCATAATCCACGTGGACGCTTCGAGCGGTGTCGGGACACACTCGAAATTCTTCGGGGGTTTCATGTCTGAAAAGTTCAACCAGATGCTTCCATTCCTCTTACTGGGCATCTCTTCTTCATATTGTCGTTCCCTGATTCCATTCCCGAGGCGCGAGGGGGAGCACTCCTCGGGATCAATGCCTCGGATCATCCCTATTTGGGGTGAGTTAGGAACTCGTTTTATCGTTCGAGTGGAAACCTGCAAAGGAACAGTCTGAGGCCTTCCCTAGTTTGTGTGAGCACCAATTGTTTCGAATCAAAATGCAGACGTGCGCCCACCGCCATCGCCCAGGGTAATCCCAACAACACAGAGTAGGAACGTACATCTATTACGAGTTCGTTAACAAGGACGTGTACTCGCCCGACCTTTACAGCCACGTTCTCGATAATGCCTATAATGTTCATTGCTTCCTCGTCGGCCGAGACATAATTGTCTTTGCCAAATTGAGGAAGAATGGATCCAAGTCGTCCCGTCTTTTTAACAGTTTTCAATGGTATGGCCACTGCAGAAGACCGTGTATCAATTAGGGCATTAAACGACTTACCCCAAACTTCACAGTCACATTCCGCACTTTTCCATAGTACTAGCCGAGCTCGTACGAAGTGATCCTTTTCTGCTAAAGAGATGGCGGCTATGCGCACGGCTTCAGGTTCTTTAGTGTCCGGCTCCAGGGATACCACTTCCTCACTTTCTTCCTTCTTCTTCATCATCCGTTGTATGCGTTGATAAGTGAAACGTTTTTGATTTTTTTTGGCGGTATTGTAAAAGTTTATCGTTGGCCGCTTCAGATATGGTGAGCAGATGCCCTACGGGGATAAGAACGCGGATGTCCAACTGCTTAAGCGTTTTCAGTACATCAATGTCTCCTGTCTGAAACTGCGGTCCTGGATTGGATTCGCGATCGGCCCACACCAGATCTTCTTGGACCGATCGGATCGCTCCGATCATGCCTGCGAGATGGAGATACTCGAGGGGATCGACCACGTCAGCGGCGTCAGAGGAAGAAGCATCTGAAGTCAATGCCGTTGCCATCGAAGGGGAAGGCTGTTCTGGAGTATACGCTACGAGCCCTTCTTCCTGGTCCGTATCCATCAGAGCGGCCACTCGTCCTTGATTAAGGGCGACAGGGGCCGCAGCAAGGGGAGGCAGATTGCGTTTCGGCTGTGGACAGTCTCGGGCAAAGTGCCCGGGCTGTTTGCAGTTAAACACTCGATCTTTCTGGCCGAATTAGTCGGATGGGGAAACTAAGGGGCAAATCCTGGAGCAGGTGGAGCAGGTAAGAGCGGGAAGGAAGCAGGGAAAGGCCGAGCGGGAGCCGGGTCAGGCTTAATTAGCCTGCTCATTATTTGTTCCATTCGTTCCATGTGGGCTGCCTGCATTTGGATCAAGTTACTCATCGATTCGGACTACTTGGTAGTGGCCGTATGGATCATCTGGGCAAGATGCAAATTAGTTATGGCTGGCGAGGGGGGTTCAGGGGAAATTCCGCTTTTGATTGTCGCGATCTATTGATTCACGGGGGGAGGGGGGGAAGAAGCAGGCGGGATATCGGAAACGATTCCGCCGGGAAGATCATGGTCGGGTTGGGGATAAAATCGTTCAAGTGCTTGTAGCCATGATCGCCTTTTGGCCGTTACATCTCGTATGGTATCTGTAATGTCCTCTTCTCCCTGGCTGATATATTTTTTTGTATCAGCCAAGTCTAGCTCTAACGCTTTAGTAATGATAGCCGATAACTGGGTTGTTTTCGGGGGAACCTTTTTCTGCAGTTTTCCTTTCAAGGTCAGACTTCGAAGGTGATCAATAAACAAATCTCAAACAGATTTCTCGTCTCGCCCGGATTTATCCAATGTGGTTTGAAATCGATCGACGAAATCGAGTAACAACTCCCCTGGTCCTTGGGGTCGATTTTTGAGTACATACCAGGCGGCATCTTCACTAACCGTATCAAATCGAGCCAAGAATGTATGCTTAAAAGTCTCCCAATCTATCCAAGTATGCTTTCTGAACCAGTCGTGCGACGTATTGCGGAGTAGTAATGTCAGAACACGGGGGAGATCAGTTGCGCTGTAGTTTTGAGCTTCGACAGCTTCCAGCCAAGGCTCGGGATGGGTATGGTTAGGGAAGAAGGGGAAGGGGAGAGGGATGCTAACGATTACCCTAGTACCATCCACCATTGGTATTGCTGGCACAGCCGCACTAGACTGAGACCTGGTTACGGGGCGTTCTCGACGAGCTAGTTGAGGGTCTCTCCTGCCTCTCGCCAGTTCGACTTGCTATCATAGGAACCGACACGTGTCGGCTCCGATACCAACCTCACGCCCTGTGCTGTCTTCCGTTCGGAGTGTTAGATGTGCGGAAAGAGGCCCAGAAAGACAGCAAGATGGGGTGCGCCAAGGATTTTTGGGAATTGAGTGTGGGGACACAGACGGAACTGAAATCCCCCTGTGTTGGTCCGATGAAGCAAGTCGATCGTTTTTCGCGCATCGCAGAATGCACGCGGACAAAGCGGGAGGAGGGAAAATCCGAATTCAATCCAAAAAATATTGTCGCGCTTCCCACCGGGTTACGGCCCGTCGTTTAGAGCGGAAGGGCTTTGGCACGCTTCGTGTGTCTCGTTTCTGTATCAAATCCCGTCGTCGTTCGCGGGTTAGTTCCGAGTCCGACGTGGACGGTCTCAGGCGCGTGGCTCTTTCCTTGTGCTCGTCTTCACTCTGTATCCGGTAGTGAAAGCCTTTTGATTCGTAGCGATCGAAACGCTGACATTCAGTGCACAGAGTGCATGACCAGTGGGGTTCTACTGCCGTTCACGGAATGACGATCAACTCGTTCAATGGCAACAATACCGAGTAAGGTGGGAAATGCGTATCAATAATAATAAACCCGACTTCTACGAACCCAGAACAGCGGTTAGCCAGAGGGAAGTAATATTACCCGCCGATTTGTGCAACGGCTTCTCGCACGTCCCACTCGCATACACATGTCATTTTCTCACTGTAAGGAAAAGGTCGCGTTGGGGTGGGAGATGCGGGAGGCTGGCGCCCAATCGAAGGGTACTTGTCAGTCCATATGTCAGTCAATCACAAAATATCCTGAGACGTCATTAAGAACAAAAGCGATTCGAGCATCCCCCAATAAATCTTTTTGATGCAAGAGAGAGTAAGCGCACATCAGCTTGATCACACATAATGGCACGTGCAGTGCAAACAGAGCTACAGATCTAAACACTCTTGCATTCTCGAGCAAAATCCCTGCAACAAATATCTAATCAACACAAAGGAGTCACGCATTTCCATACATACATTCACTGTGGAAGGTGCGAAAAATGAGACATGGACCGGAAAAGATGAATCGTCTACTCAGTACACACGCATCCACCGTTCACAAGACAAAAGACGGGGTCCTTGTGTAGGAGGATTACCCGGGAAACTAATGGAAGAGTTCCGGAAGAAGTTCTTTCACTCACGGGAGGCGCACCGATTCATTCCCTTTCAGGAGGGAAAAGAAGAGAGAGACAAGCATCGAGGCACATCATTATTCAAGAGTAGAGAAGAAAAGGGGAAGATGGGGGAGAACAGTCGAGATAGGGGATGCCCAGATCTGGAAGAGAGACATTCGGCATGACCGCCGTACATTCGCACCAAAGATAAAGATTCGCAACAACAAAGGCGCATTCGCCATTAATTCCAATATGGCTCTTTACCAAATACTCACTAAACTCCAATCATCGACCTTCATCCCCGCACCGATGATCCCGACCGTCGCATGCTAACTCCCACCACTGCGATTGTCACCCCACTGTAGTAAACTCGACACGGTTCGCCCGGATCCCACAGTCTGTCGTGGCGATCAAACGCGCAACCGGCCAGCCTATCGCCAGCCCGACTGGACTTTCCGACTCGCATCAACACACTCTGCCTAGCCACTGCTTCCCGGAAGCTGACTTAGAAGTCGAGAACATAAGAGAGATTTGCGGGCGCGCTTGCCGGTTTTATAGTTGCGAGAAACGAGATAGAAGGGGGAGAGGGCGACAGGAGGGCGGGGGTGTGGGAGGAGAAGGAGGAGAAGACTTTGAGGCGAGTGCTCCGGGAACGCCATGTTGATCCCCCGGAACTCAAGGTTCAACCAATCAGATTTGTCGTGCGATAGGTAAGTCCTATCGATCCACACAGCTGATTGGTGAGCGGGAGTTATCGATGGATCGACAGGGCGTCCTACACCAGACTCAGAGGGTGAGAAGAGAAAAAGGCGCGAGAGGTGGCGCAAGATGGGTCCAAGATTCAGACGATCAAGAAAGGGAAATTGGCGCGCAAAAAGCAAGACGGGGGAGGGAGGGAGAGAAAGAAAAACAGTTACGAGGAGACAAGAAGAGGAGGGAGAAGGAAAGGGAGCGGGGGAGGGAGCGATGCGGGGCACAGAGGGGAGGAAGCTTTTGCATGCATGGCACCGTCAACAAAAAAAAGAAAAAGGGCACCAAAACAGTTACAGCTTGCTTCAATCCTAGTTCAAAATTGAAATCACCATATCTGCGCGCGAAAGAGCGATGAGGGAAAGGGAAACCCTACACCTATTCGTTTCCAGACGAAATTCCGAAAGTTTTCCCCGATGCGGCCAAGAACATTCACACATTCAAAAAGGACTCGTCGAAGTTCCGCTTGTTCCGGAATTCACAACTGCCGAGCCCAATTCCATTGCGCTCGCTAAGGTGCACGTAAATTCCCATGTATTTCCCGACTTTGCAAAAAGAAAAAAAGAACCCAGCAGTCGAAGAAGTTCTCAAAAAAAAAGAAAGGAAAATGCAACACCTGAAAATAAGAAATTGAAACGGGGTTTTTTTGGGGTTGGTATAATACAAGCAAAAGAAAGGGTACCAAAGATGGCACGGGGTCGAGAAGTGGTTTGTCACACCACACCATCCTTCTCCGCCTCCTGACTTGATGATGGCTCCTTAAAATTTTTTCCCGTCACATCGCTTTGCCTTCCAAATCGTGCGTTAGCCCTCATCTCGGCTAATTCATATGTTGTCTTTTATCGTTGTATACTTAATCCGTTCTTGCAAGCAAATTGCTTCGAGCCCCGACTTCCTCAACGTGCGTAATTTCTTACGCTCTTCTTGCAAGAATTCTCCTTCTGGACCTTCTCAGTGTTTTTGCCCGCGTTGTCCCCGGTCTCCCTCGTCTCATAGTTTTTGCCCACTTGCATCCACCGCTTCCAACCTACCCTTCAAGTTTATTCCTTCGGACGGACCCGCAGTGGCCTCCATTGCGAGTTTATGTACCTGTTCTTTCAATTTGAGGACCACTGCTTCCACCTCCTTCTTTTCCGCTTCTGCCTCGATCCCCTTTGCTTCTGCATCAGCCTTCCTCTCCGTCTCGACTTCTCTCAAAGTGCAATACTCGATGTCTTCCATTTTTCGAATCTCTTCTCTCAGGTCGTTATTTGACGATTCATCACTCGTTGTCTGATTTTCGTCCGAATGTTACATTCTGGAGTCATTGAAATCGTCCCACGCTTGTTGCTAGGCCTCAGAGCCCCGTTCCCTTGTAACTGCGTCTCCTCCATAGATTGTTGCTTCTCCCTTCTTACTGCACAAATTCCTGCCTTCAGTCTAGGCGGGATTTCTCGATCGATATTTGTCCACCAGGTTCTCACTGCTGACACTCTGGTTGGCCAAGCTCCTTCTGTTCTTCATCAATACTTCGTAATTTTGTCAACTCATCATTCTTGTTGACAACTAGTCTTGCCAATTGTTGTTACCACCGCCTTACTACCGCCCGGTACGATCGAACCACCCATTGCAGGAAATCTTCTCTCTACTTTTGTTCCTCCTTTTTCTACCTTTTTTTTTCCTCCTCTTGTTGCACCTTCGCATTCTCTGCCTCTACCTGGTCCACGAAGGTGACGCATCCATCCAAGTTCTGCCTCTAGTACAGGTGACGCATCTGTCCAAGTTCTGCATCCAGTACACCGATCGTTGACCAGCCGTAGCAGCCGCATTCGTCGGAACTGGTGCTGGTTAGGTGCACGTCAGTGCCGTACCCCCGTTCACCGTTCACGGGGGTAGTGAACGGAGGCCGGCCACCGTTCACCGAAAACGTGAACGCGGGTAGTTCACGGAGTTCACGCAGAGCGGGAACTCCGTTTTTTTTTTTTTTTTTCGCCTGGTGGTGGTACTTTTTTTTTTCATAGACGTGTGGGGACTGTAAATGGGCACCTGCCCATATATATATATATATATATATTTTTTTTTTTTTTCGATCGGAATATATATTTTTTTAATTTTTGAAAAAAAAAAAAAAAAGGCCTATTACGGCCGTGAGATTTTCAGATCGGGTAGCAACGAGCCACGTTGAGTGGAGGAGGGCTCAGGAGACTCTGAGCCGTTGTGCGAGCCCTTCCACGCGCGCGCGAAAGAGAGAGAGAGAGAGAGAGAGAGAGAGAGAGAGAGAGAGAGAGAGAGAGAGAGAGAGAGAGGTGCGTGCGCGCGCCGGGGAGTGGAGGGAGGACCCCTCCCCCACCAACCAATCAATCAATCAATCAATCAATCAATCAATCAATCAATCAATCAACCAACCAATCAATCAAGCAATCAATCAATCAACCCCAAAAATAAAAAAATATTATTTTTTTTAAACACAAATATCCTTTTTTGTTTTGTTTTTTTTTCTGATTTGAAGGTACGGGGTCCTAGCTGGACCCCGCGCGACCCCGATCGCTCCTCGACGCCGACCACCCGGGCTGCCACGTGGCCACCAGGGCCGTGAACGGCTCCCGTGAACGGCCGTTCACGGAAATCAGACCCGGTGAACGGCCGGTCACGTTCAGGTGGCCGGACCACGTTCACGGGTCCGGCACTGGTGCACGTTGCCATCGGAGCAGCGAGAGCTTATGTCGCCGCTGTACGTACTGGCACCGGAAGAGAGAAGCGGTGTATGAATAACAGTTACATTCGCCTCAGTCAACAGTGCTCTTTGCCACGGAGTGCACTCTCCCGGTAGTCCATAGTTGTAACAGGTCCTGGAGCAGCAATCTTGCTTACTAGTGCAACCACAATGCCCCTACGCTGTTTCCTACGGTGGTAACTACACAAAATAATGGTAAATTGCCGCAAATCACACCAATAAACTCAAGCTTGATCGGGTCACACTCAACAGGACCGCATAACAATGGGGAAGACCAACATCAAAGAGCGGAGACAG
>BFEA01000909.1:305935-319372 GCA_003427395.1 Chara braunii | reverse complement strand
ACACACACACACATATATACACACACACACACACACACACACACACACACACACACACACACAAGAGGACACGGACACACACACCAACCCCAGCCATACCTGTTTTTTTTGGTTGATTTGTTTTAAATTTTTGCATCTACATTTTTTTTAAACACCTAATTTCCTAACAAAAAAACAAAAATCATTTCAAAAACAAATACAGCACAACTCAAGGACCATATCCCTCATGATAAAAAATGCGAAAAAAAAATTCCTGCTGTTCTTTTTATTTTATTTTTAATATTTTGTTTAAATCGAATTTTGTTTTTTATTTTCTAAAAATCTTAAACAAAGTCGGATTCCGACATAAAAACATAGGAATGTAGGGTTTTCCAAGCCCTACACCCCCATATATATATATATATATTTATTTACGTATTTTTAGGAGTAAAAAATAAAATAAAAAACAGGTCGCGGATTGGGCCTCATCGGCCACGGCCGTGGCCGACATTTTTTGCCGCAGCGGCCGAAATGTCCGCGGCCTAGGCCGCGGGTGTCACATACCCTATAGTGAATGCACATCCTTAGTGTACCTCCCTTCTTAGGAACCAATAAGACTGGCGCACGGTAAGGGGAGGTACTAGATCGAATCCATCCCTTCTTTGTGAGCTCTTTGAGCTGGCGGCAGAGCTCATCCAATTCCGCAGGAGACATCCTATAAATTCGTCCTCTAGGGACCTACTGGGCTCCTTAAAAAAGTTCGGAATAATGAGTGATGACTGATTCTATTTTTGGGGGTGATTTTATGACCTCTTCTTTCTCAGAGACAAAGACTAGGTACATGCCCTCCTCGCGATTTTGCTTATAATAGTTATAGAAAGAGGAGCCACACATGCAGCTGTAGTTTTCCACTAGACAGCTAGCTTTGAAATTTTGTATTTAACGGTCCGACCATTTGGCAGCTTGTATATCATCACCTTTCTATCCCAGTCAAATTAAGGTTGAGCAACCTCGAGGTAATACATGCCTAGCAATATATCAAATGGCAGTTCGTCGCTAACTAGGAACAAGATTTTACGTCTCAGTTCCTGTCCTTCATAAAAGGCGTAGACTACGTCCTTGACATAGTCTTGGACTACCATGCGATGCTTGTTGGCTAGCGTAGATGCTACAGATCTGCTAAGCCTGTGCACTTGGTCCCCTAAGCGCAACCTATCCACACAAGCAGACTGATGAAGTTTTGTGTAGAGCCTATGTTTGCGAAGGCACCCACTTTGAGGCCACCTACATCAACCTCTACCATGAAATGTTCACCCCTAGGACCTTTACTAATCATCGCCCAAGAGTCTCTGGGCTCCTTCCGTGAGCACTCAGTTTGTAACTCTTCTAGGGAGTCAGACACATCTCTGGAACAGAGCACCGGTGGGTCTGAATGTGTCTGCGGGGCGATGGATGGGTCACTAACCTTGGCCAACGCCTCAAGTGGGGAAGGCAACGTTACCACTTCAGCAGGAGTAAGAGCGGCTAACACTCCTACTGGCCCAAGGTGTTTGCCTACGAAGTGCTCGCAAAAGCACTGCCAGGGTTTGGAGATAAGCCCACCAATGTTGGAGAGGCTACCTTCATTGTGACCTTCTTGCCTCGGTAAGTCCTAGACTTGTGGCCATAGTTGTCGCAGTTCAAGCAAGTACCCCTAGCAACTCGGTCCCTCCACACCTCGTAATCTAAATCAAGTCTTACCCATGCAAGTGTTCCTTGGTCGCCCTGACCCTTGGACCGCCCTACCTTTTGCTTCCCGGTCCCCCTAGCTTTCTTTTTGATAGGTTCCACGGCTCCCCCATCCGAAGTCTCGCTGGCCCCATCCTGCTTTGTCTCATCCCCATAGCCTGGGAAGTTGTCAATCTCAGTTGCCTATGGGAAGTCGTCAATCTCAGTTGCCTGACCATCATGGTCGACGAACATGAGTTGCCCTTTCTTCTTCTAGTCTTGGGGAAGTCTCTTCTTCCTACCATATGACTGACCCTGATGCGCGGACCCAAACTTGGTCTCTATGTCTAAGACTTTCTTGTTGAATGAGGCGAAGTTATATTGGTCTATGTAGGCCTCGTCCACCAGCTTATTCTTAAGATGTGTAGGCAGACATCTCAAATAGTATGTGAGGAGTAACTGCGGGTCATAGCGCACACAAGGTACTACGATCAAACGTTCTATGGCGTCTGTAACTTCGTGTACAGTCCTGTACCTTTTAGAACAGAGAGTGTTGATCGCGTCAGAAGCGTTCTGGGCCCCTTGAGGGTTATGCCACCTGTTGATCACAGTCCGTACAAAGTCTTCCAATGTTTGGGCCTGGGCCCAGGCATCGAAGTTCTGACCATAACCTTGTTGCTGCACTAACCCGTTTGACCATCGTGCTGCCGATCCCTCTAAAAAGGAGGCAGCGACTATAACTTCCTGCTCTGGCCTTGTGAGCTTGTGCCTCACATAGGTAGGCACAGTCCTCACCCAAGTATCCAGGTCCTCATCCTTCTTCTTGTTGCCAGAGAAGGGCTTAGGACTCAGCAAGGGAATCTTGGGCATCCACTCCATGGGTTGGATTTGCCCAGGTGCTTCTTGAAGTGGTTGCATAGCCCCTGAGACAAATTGTTGCGTGCTAACCTGAGTCTGCCTTGACAACGACACTGTAGTTGCCACCGCCGTTAATGGTAGAGAAGAAGCTCTAAGGACCGTACCACTAGTTGCTACTAAACCACCTGGCGGGGGAATGACAAACATGGAAGAGAAAGAGGGCCCTACCGGCAACGGCTTCACTGCGGGACCCGCAACTGAAGGGGGAGCTACATTATACTGAGGCTGCCTCATCAATGGACGAGGAGCCTGCAGTGCAGCCATAATTTGTCTCTGGCCTGCCACTAGTTCATCAAGCACTTCCTGCTGAACAACCTGCGTTTCTGCCACACAAAGAAGCGAGTTACGCAACACTTGCATAGCAGGGTCATGTGTCGACTCGTCTAATGCTTCTAATTTGCTTAGCTCTTGTCTCCTACTCCCTAGTCTAACTTTTCTCAATATAGCCCTTTGTCTCCTCTCTACTGCCTCTCTCAATTGCGGTTGCCGCTCATCATGAAGTTCTTGTGCTTGGAGGATTTCATAATCCTCCAGTGTGAGTTGAGTCTGTTGGCTGACTTGCAAGCCAACAGTCTGACTAACGGAAACCTGAGAGACATTGTGTCTGACTCCTGACGAAGTGGCTTAGGACGAGGCCTGTGACGTGCTGGAGGCGGTAACCATTACGGCCTCTAAGCTGGTTGCTGCTGACCTAACCCTCCTTAATGTCGCTCTCTCCCTAACTTCCCTCCCCAGCCTCCTTTCCTCTCCTGGAGCTAACTCTTGGAAAGTGATCGGACGACTTACAACAGACCTGCGTGTAAGTCTAAGGGGTTCCACTAATCGTGCCTCCTCCTAACTACAGATTGCATCACTCATGAGCTACAGTGTGTGCGATCTAAACTAGAATCCATACTGCATCCTACCTCAACGTGACACCCAACCGAGTATGATACACAACTATTTTCAGTCAGCCTAAAGAGAAACAGTCAAGTGGTCAATGACAACTAATGTCAGATCCTACAGGTAAAACTGGTCCTACTTTTAGATTACTCTAATAGAGAATGCAATGCAGAAAGGAAAGTACTATCATATCTGCAGTTGTCTGTCAGTTGTGAACAAGTCCATACAACTAAAAAATGAAAAATAAAATAGTTTACCTGTGGAGATGTATGCTAAATGGCAGTTTATCTAATGAGTGCAACAACAAACAGTTACCGGAATTTCCCCTCTCCAGTATCCTTCTTGAGTGGTCACTTTGTGTCAACGCCCTGAGTATCTGGTTGAGCATCGTGTTTGAAGGTGTGCAATCCGGCCCACCCTTGTGCCCCAAGTCTTTGTCGAACTTGCCAGCCCCTGCACATTGTTTACCCTCGCATGCAACGAGCCTTACATCCGATTTGATATGGCTGATCTAGAGACTGTTTAAGGACAGCCCCCAAAGTCCTCAGAAATTATTTAACGTCACAGACAACACGACAATCATAGCCAGGGTTCAATACCGGAACCCGCTAGAAATATTTCTAGACGGTCTCGTGAGCGTCTCTCAAAGGGTTGGCATGCCCTTCATGACCTCTATTGGGCAGCAACAGAACCAAGGACTTGCGGCAAAGCATGCGTATACTAGTCCCAACGGGTTGGCACAGTGACCATGACCCGAGTGCTTCGTCCAGGGCCCTTCAGAGGCTTCGCCTGACTCCCACCATCTTCCTGCCCAGGAAGAATGTCGACTCTAAAGGTTGAGTGCTTGCGACACCTCACATTGAGAGGACTCTCAAGAGAAAACTCACTTCCTCATGGTAAAAAGTAATGAAGAGGGTGGATAAGGAAGAGAGCAACGTAACTCACAATGCTGCCCCCAACCACAAATTTATCACCGGCAACCTGATATGCATTTATGATGACCGGTTTTTGCCTCGACACAACGAACAACAGAACACCTCGTCTTCAATGCCAAATCAGCGAGCTCTCATCAACAAGTGTACACCCCTAATGTCACCACATAGCTTCTTGGCATGCCTACATTACCCTGGGTCGCCAAATGTTCCACGCCCAAGCCTTAATACTGCCCCACACCTCATGTGAAGCACCGAACAACTATTGCAAAGAACCAATGAAACGCAATTCGAATCACCTCTGATACCAAATTGCAAGGAAAATGAGTAATAGCGAGATGACAATTTAGAGAATGCACAATCACATTGAAAGCCTGATAGTATCACGATGTCCAGAAAGCACCAATATAACACCAATGAAGAATCGTAACACCGAAAACCAATGTCAATGAGAGTTTGCTCTCGCCACCACTAACATGAGTCTCCAGGCCCTTCTCCTTACTTGGCGCTCGGCGCCCAGCCTACTTCCTACACAGCTATTGTCTACCTAATAGTTGCCAATGCAACTGTTGACATCAGCAGACCACGAAGTACTAGAAAATGTCGCCCAATGAAGACTATCGCCAATACCACGTATGTGCCTTCACATCGTCATCAAAATCATCCTTCTCTCTCTCCCCTGACTTACACCCACGTCTTCCCTTTGTACACCCGAAGACCACCTCTGCGCCGCAATATATCCAAGCCCGCTGCCAGCTATGAAGGCTGGGCTATGGCGCTGCCCTCAACAGCGTCCTGCTTCACCAGACGACCGCACGTGCGGAGCACCTTGCTCCAGTGCTAGCAGCCAGCACGTGAGCGATCGCTCCAGCAGCGCAGCTGCCAGCCAGCAAGTGCCTGAATGAGAGCCTAGGTAGCGAGCTCTTTCCTATACGGAAAGAGTCTGCCTCCCCCAGCGGCTTGGCTGGCCTGGGCCTCTGCCTTGAAGCTTCCGGTAGGCCCCAGGAGGTTGTGCATCCGTTGCATTTGTTGGGCCTCGTTCGGTTGGGCCTCCCTACTGTACATGTATGAGGCTGCGATTCTTGCCCAGGGCCTGCATTTCACGAAAGGCCTGGAAGGTCGTGGAATGTCTTTGCAGCTCGGCCTCTGTTTCCCTCAACCAAATGGCGTGTCATATCTGCCTGAACCCCAAATACGAAATTGACAGTAGAGGGTCTCTCCAGATTTGTTAGGCCCGCATTCACTCAGGGCGGGCACTTCTGTAACAGGGCCCCTTAGGCCTGCCGAGGACTCAGATCCTCGCAGGACTTTTTCTTGATTAATACATGTCATCCTTGCACATGGGCCATGCTAATCACTCTTCAATTTATCGTTAAAATTTTATGGGATGCTTTGAGTGACTTGACCTCACAATCTTTTTACCAACGCATACATCTGTGTTCTATTCACGCACAGAAATCTGCTCTTTTCAAAATTTTCGCACGCGGAATGCACGGACCTGCGTAGCTCGGCGAACGTGTTCGCGCCCCTTCATGTTCGTGCGAACAGCTCGCGAACATGTTCGGGTGAACATAATTTTTTTTCGTAAAAAAATAAAAATAAATAATATATTTATTTTTCGGTTTTTGATTTTTAACTCATGGTTGGCTACGAATTTGAACATGGCTCCAAGGCAAAAGTTGCTTGTATTGTTATTTTACATAACATATAGTTTTTTCATATTTTTCTGAGAACGTGTTTTTTTTTTTTAAATATTTTTTATGTTCGTGTTCGAAGGGTTTTGGGTGCTTGTTTGCGTTCGGGCGAACATGTTCGCGTTCGCCTCCGAACGCGAACATAATGCTATGTTGGCACGGACATAAAGGAGAAGAAAAAAAAAATTACAATATTCAACACTTTGACTTCCCGTCTCCCTCTGTTCATGTCCACATCAGGGACGCAAAACTTGTTTCCAGGCAGGTCAAATTAAAGAAGAAGAAAAAAAAAAGGGTAACTACGTGGGAGTCACAAAAACATGTTATAATTGCAGTACGGGCCAGGATACAGATCGCAATTGCAGTTCCAGCACCCTACCTGGCCAGAAAGTTGGGTTGTATACATTGCCCGAACTGTAATTGCAAACTTTATCTTGGCCCATACTGCAACTATAACTCATTTTTGTGACTCTCGCCTTGTCCACCTCCCCCCCACCCCCCTCCAAAAACAAAATAAGAACGAACATCAAAACAAATGCTCCTTTCAAAACGTCACTTGTTGTCCCGCCTCCAAGTCCCTCAGGCAACAGCCACGTGGAGGGCTCGCACTGGGACAGTACTGTGATGAGCTACTCTCTGTAAACGCGCAACTTTCTGCGCGACTGTATTTCAGGGGTTGATTGGGAGGGGCCTGCCCGATTACATAAATGTCCTCGTCTTTTGGAGGGAGGTTGGTCCCACGACGGTTGGTAATTGAGCGCGCCTTAAGGAGCGCATAAATAACTGTTGCCATAGCTTCTTTCTTGTTTTGCCGAGAGACTGAAATTTTTGGCGCGATCACTGCACGGGGAATCTTTTTTTCAATATTTGAACCCACGCGGGTTCTTGGAATTTCTTTTCGCAATTAGGATTTTAATTAGGCTAGGAATTTGGGAGCATCGTAATTTTTGGTTGCAACTATACGAGGCTTGTACTTGCGCACTCATTCTCGCGTCCTATTTCGCGCTCTACTCTTGCTGTGCCTAAATTCTAATCGCAACTGTAATCTCTTCTTGCTCCTTCTTGGTGAGCGCAAGTGTAACTATAATCCTCTCACTTCTTGATCTCTTCCTTTTCTTTTGCCGCGCGAAGTTTCTCTGCGCTTCTTTTCTATCTATCTCATTGGCCTACAGGTGTATGACTGGATCGATGCATGGAGAGTGGCTACGTCCCCCACGCCGCGGCCCCGTAATACACCCGCAAACACTCCCTCTTTCTTTCTGCTTCTCGCTTCACCATAATCTGGAACTATCTTGCGCACATACTAACTACTATAAAGTTGGCTGCGCGACTAATTCACTCTCTAATCTACACTTGGGAGTTAGCGTGGTCGAGAGGATCGGCTAACGAGCGGAGCCAGAAAGGTGAGTAGGGAGTTGGGCGATCCGACGAGTTGGTGTCGGGTAGGAGGGGTTGGCCGCAAAGGACTGTAACATACAGGTGAACCAGGCTTGCATACTCGGACTATGCAGGATGACAACTTCGAGTTGTTGATGGGTGCGAGGCAACAGACTGCCCGCATCGTGGGGGCCTTGAGAGAGAGGGAGAGAGAGAGCGGTGGAGAAAAGGCGGTGCGCTGTGTGGGAATTATTTTATTCGCATCTTCTGAGTAATTTTGATCTATGGCTTCGACCATCCTCAATTGCGGCACCTCCATGACCATCCTGACTTTTCTTCAATTGATGAAGCATCTTTACCTTCTCCACCTCTTCATGTTGATTCAATTGATAATTTTATGTGTGGGGACATGTATGTAGTCCCACCCATTTCATTTTGAAATGACTATGTCCTTGAGGTGAGCAGATGTGTGACCGGGCTGTCTCTCACAACCAAACCTGGATCAGGGCGGATACCTGCATAGCGAGTAGGTTGCTACGATATACATGCTTGAGTATGAGCTGGATTTTTCTCATGTATGAATTCCACATTGACATCTCATGCATGAGAATGAATGATCATTTATTTCCTCCTTTGCCCGTCGAATGCCCATCCAATCTATCGAAGTTGATTCGGATTCGGAGGGAACAGATCAGGTGCACGCACTTATATGAGTGATCGCCCGACGAAGTCGTCCTGTACGCGCGCGTCCTCCTGACCCTGCCCCTCCTCTCCTTGCACGACCCAATGTATGAGTCAAGCCCCCCTTGTCAACCATGGAGCTCGGCATTCCTTTCTGGATCATGGACCGTGTCAGGATGAGGAACCCCGAGTACAGAGAATACTAGGCGAACGAGGAATTGTTCTGCTGATCAAACATACAGCTTCCAGCTTACCGCTGTCAAACAGAGGACGATCGGTTATGTACTTGGGACTTTCACCACAAGCGGTTAACAGGGAACCCCACTTTTCAGCCTTGGTTAACCCCCTCAACCTTGAAAAGTACATTGGAGATCATTTTTTTTTAGTTTCTTCTGTTTTTTTTTCTTTTACCCTGTTTTGTTTTTGGTCAAGGTCTGTGTGTGCCAAGTTTGGTATTTCTTGGGGTCTTGAAGTCTACTGCTTTGGCTGGCCCTGAAAAATTCTGAAAATCTTGAAAACCGAAAAGAACTGACATTTCGTTAAAACTGGTATGTTTTTCTAAAAACACGAATTTGAAGTCCCTATTTTTTTTCCAAAACAATGCATTTTTCACAAACATGTGACATTTTTGATCCTATGGTACTATGCTGCACATGTGCAAATTTTATGTCCGTTTTGTTTGATTTTTTTCAGTTTGCTCTTTTTTAGTGACTTGGTTATTAGTTTAACTTCGAAATCAGCCACGTTTTTGCAACTTTGCTTGTGTCTGTCGTTTTTGTGCCTTGTACTTGTTGTTATTATTTGATGTTTTGTTGTTTTTTTTTTCGTGCACATATCCATTTCACGTGTACGGAGCACTTCATTCTTTGTTTTTTTTTGCCATTGTGTACTTTTCCTTTTTTTTTTTTGCGACAGTAGCTCATTTTATTCATTATTTCTATGTTTTTTCTTCCTAGCTTGTGTATTCTGTGCATTCGTTATTTCATTGTCATGTGCAGTGTAACATATATTTTTCAGGCATTTGCACTTATCTGTTCATGTTTTGTGTGTTACTTGTGTGTTTTACTTCTCGCTACGACTGAATTGTCATTGATTCGTCTTCTAACGAGTAACTTCGTTTTCTACCAAACAAATTTATTTAGTTAATTGGTATGTTTTCGAGTATTGTACACACATAAACACATACACAAACACACTTATTTTTATTCGCGAACGCATGCATCTATGTATACACGCATTGCTTCTGATCAATATATGTTGCAATTGTCTCGCATTCTGTCGATACATAGGTTTTTTGTACAATTGCCGTCTGACGCACACACACACACACACACAGACACACACACACATACACACACACACACACACACACACACACACACGGATGCACATACACACAAACACACACACAAACACACTTAGTTTCATTCGCGAAAACATGCATCTTAACTCTCTTACAAATGAAGTTTGGTGTATGTTCTTTTGTTGAGGTCTTGACACTTGATCACTGCGTATATTGCTTCAACCACAATCGTGGGATTGCTGCCCCCACCTACCCACACTTCGTCACCTACCGATTGAACCTTCAAACATCCGACCGTACACTCATTCGACCATCTCGCCATCACCCTATCGTTGCACCACGACATCCGATGGTCGGGCTTCAACGCGACACCCTACCATCCGAAGGCGGAGCTTCAACGTGACACCCCACCATCCGATGATCGGGCTTCAACGCGACACCCCACCATACGATGTTCGAGCTTCACATCTCGACCCGACCGTCCGACCATCCTCCATCAAGCAACCCTGGCATCCTGCCATCCGACCATCCCGCCTTCCAGCAATTTCACAATCCGACCATCCCGCCTTCCAACAATTTCACAATCCGACCATCCCGCCTTCCAGCAATTCTACAGTCCGACCATCCCGCCTTCCAGCAATTTCACAATCTGACCCTCCGACCATTGGACTGTCTAACCATCGTGCCATCCGCCCAGCCTAACCTGAACCCTGTACCTTCAAACGTTCGACCGTACATCCATTCGACCATCTCGCCATCACCCTGTCGTTGCACCGCGCCATCCGATGGTCGGGCTTCAACGCGGCATCCTACCATTCGATGGGGGGCTTCAACGAGGCACCCCACCATCCGATGGTCGGGTTTCAACGCGACACCCCACCATACGATGGTCGAGCTTCACCGCTCGATCCGACCGTCCTGCCATCCTTCCATCCTGCAACCTTGCCATCCTGCCATCCTGCCGCCCGACCATCCTCCCATCTTGCCATTCCGCGATTCTGTCATCCTCCCATCCTCCAATCCTCGCATCCCACCACCCGACCACCCCACTGTTCTGCCATCCGAGCGCCCGACCATCCTGCAGTCCTGTCTTTCGAACACCCGGCCATCAAACCTTCCTGCCTGCCCGCCACCAGGACCAACCGACCATCATGCCATCCGACCACCCCACCGTCTTGCCATCTGAGCGCCGTACCATCATGCAGTCCTGCCATCCGAGTGGCCCACCATCCTGCAGTCCTGCCATCCAAACATCACCCTATGGTCGCGCCGCTTCATCCAATGGTCGAGCTTCAATGCGACACCCTACTATCCGATGTCGGGGCTTCAACGCGACACCCCACCATCCGATGGTCGGGCTTCGACGTGACACTCCACCATACGATAGTCGAGCTTCACCGCTCTACCCACCTGTCGTGCCATCCTGCCATCCTGCCGCCCGACCGTCCTCCGATCTTGCCAACCCGCGTGCTCTTCTATTATACGCGTCTGTGCGTGGTGAATGTCTATTTTATATGCTAATGAATTTATAAGATCCGGCCTCGTTTCAGACTTCATGGTTCACAGGGTGCAGAACTTTGTACTCTCAAAACTATGTTAAAAACGAATGTGTCCGTTGCCACAGTAAGGACAGTCGTACACGTCTCTGCTCCAACCAGTGGAAAATGTCACTGCTTTCTTCCCCCCACGTGTGTACTTTTTTCTACTGAAAAGAACGTCCAACGTGTCATCTCGATGTTCGACGGTCCATGATATCTCATCATAATTGTCAAACAGATAATGAACCTGACTGTGCACTAAGCATTCTATCCTCATGTCGAACTCTTTCCTTAAAGCATGATCATGGGATATTCGAGTTTTGAAGCGCCCAAGCGATCCAACGAGTGTAGGGTCGTTGAATGTTTCCTGAGATGTAAGTATGATATTGTGGAACTCCTCTCTAGCAAGGAAGAACACATTGATTTTTTTATCGTTCACCTTGGCCGCTGTGAAAAGTGTCACAACGGTGGTGTTACGATTCAACACCCGGATTCGACCGTAGAAATCTACAAAGATCGGGAACGACAGGTGCGGTATTCCGATGCAAAACCAAGCACATTGTTTGGCGTGTTTCCTGTCCCGCTCTGACCATTGCGACTTTACACACAATGTTTTCCACGCGTCAATCATCTCCATTGGTGTAACAGGGTCTTCAGTACTGTCCTCGGCGTCGGGCTCCACATCGACTTCTTGCTCCAACGAGTACAAGTACCAGAAGTCTTTGTCGTCGTCGCGATGAATCTGTATGCTGTTCCCTCCCATGACCCAAGACATGGGGATTTCACCGTCCGCCGCCACATTTCGGACAAGGTGCAAATAGCGAGGGTCGATGCTGACGATATCATGTTCCCATATATTTTTGTCGAATATTATGAGATCCAAGGTCGTTGTATTTGAATTGTTGCCTTGTGATGAAGTGTCAGTCGATGATGCGTTATCGTGCGATGCATTATGGTTGACATTCATCTTGCAATACGAGAACATGCACGACGAAAATAATGTAGCATATGTTTCACATGTTGTCACTACCATGCACATTCAGTCACTGCCATATGCATCTTTAACATTTCGCAAGCTTTGACAACCTTTGTTATAGGACGCCCCCCCCCCAACCCACACACACACACACACACACCCGGTTATGACTAAGAGGCCAGCTCACATCACAAATACTCATACAAATGAATACATGGTAACATAACCGTTACACGTGTTTTGTCTTCTCTACATTCAAAATAGGAACCCATTATGACTCTTCCCTCGATCCCTTTAACGACAGTGTCATAACCAGCAATACACCTGGCACGAAACTTTGATAGGTTTGCCAAATCCACGGGACTCTATGTGAATCCCTCCACTATAGCCAAACATCATCCTACCGCAAAATCATCCCGTAGTCCTACAACCGACCATCCCACCATCCCACCAACACACTATCATGCCGTCCTATTATCCTACTATCTTATGGCCGAGCTTTGTCACGATCCACGATCCTATGATCGAGCGTTCCCCTTGCACACATGGCCGTTATGTAGCACTTGTCTAGGTTTTCTCTACCATCTAGCCATCTTGTAGTCGAGCGTCGTAGCCATCTTGTAGTCGAGCGTCGTCATTACAGTGATTGGCGACCAGCATAAGTTCTTTTGGTTTGCCTGACTATCCTGCCATCCTCCTATCCTAGAATCGGGCATCCCACCATCTCGCTGCCACATCATCCCCCATCCTACCATCTGATAGTCGTGTTCCGCCATGACACCCGACCATCTGAGAGCCAAGTTTCACCATGACGCCCGACCATCTGGTAGTCGAGCTTCGCCATGATGCACTTGTCTAGGTTTTCTTTACCATCCCGCCATGTTGTAGTCGAGCGTCGTCATTACAGTGATTGCGGACCTGCATAAGTTCTTCGGGTTTGCCTGACCATCCCGCCATCCTCCTATCCTACAATTGGGCATCCCACCATCCAGCTGCCACACCATCCCCCATCCTACCATGATAGTCGCGTTTCGCCATGACACCCGACCATCTGAGAGCCAAGCTTCGCCATGACGCCCGACCAGTTGGTAGTCGAGCTCCGCAATGACACCCTACCATCTGATAGTCGAGCTTCGCCATGACACCCGACCATCTGATAGTCGAGCTTCGCCATGATACCCTACCATCTGATAGTCGAGCTTCGCCACGACGCCCGACCATCTGACAGTCGCGATTCGACATTACCCCCTATCAACTGATAGTCGACCTTAAACATTATGGCAATTCATAGCCTGTCGCCCTATCAGCCCACCATCGTAGCAATCTACCAACCTGCCTGCCTACCGTCCCGCCGGCGTCACAATGAACGATCCTATAAGTTCCACATCCACACACCACTAACATTACACCATCCTATCATGCGATGGTCGAGCTTCGGCATAACGCCCTG
>BFEA01000909.1:282890-303625 GCA_003427395.1 Chara braunii | reverse complement strand
CCACCCTGATATATCACTTGCCTACCATTGCACCATTCAAAAAAGTCGGCGTCCTACCACCATACCAGCCTGCCATGTTACAATCGATCATCCCACCATCCCGCCAACATTCCTCACCGAATAATCGATCATCCCACCATCCCACCATTCAAAGAAGTTGGCGTTCTACCACCATACCGGCCTGCAATAATCGATGTAATTGCTCACCTTGAAGACATGGATGTCTTTGCGAAACACAACCTGTTCACGCAAGCAACACCGAATGGGATTTGCCCGTTCATCCGCTGGCAGAGTTGCTTCACACATATGTTTTTTTTTAACTTTGTTTTCTTTGTTTTCTACATTATCCTTGTAGTATACACCCAACGAAGTACTTTTGTAGCACTTGTTACAGCAATGCATGTTCTTTTGCTAATATAAAGCAGCATTGCGGCTCTAATCACACTACAAAAGCGCATCACGTGACGGGATATCCAAAATTTTTCATCATCCGTCTCTTCGTCGGCCAACAGTCTGCTTCTATCGATGCGTGTCGCACAATGTGTCATTCCATGACGTGCTTCGAAAGCAATACATAAAATTGTTCCTCGTTCACGAAAGTGCGAATCGCAAAGTCGGCTAGAACCATAATATACATTTTTTCATTTGTCGGTGCCCTCCTTCTTATACATCGAGGCAGGTTCCCATGTCTTAGCCAGTTTGAAAAGTCTTCGTTGCATCTGCGGCGTCCAAAATTCCATTATCGGGTAAAACATGGATTCGTCCATTGACTGCAGCTCGATAGCAGTCATCCTTTGCCTTGCCCGATAAGGTATAAGGTCATCATATTGAATCACCTTCCCCGACTTATCCGCTCGGCGACGCCATGCTTGTTCAATGTCCATCTCCATCGGGGTTGCAACGATTGCGCTGTCGGCGCGAATACCCTTACAAGGGTATCCGCCCTGTATTATGCAAGTGGCAGAAAACGATCTTCGTTTAAAGTTAAGTATACCGCGCTAGGCGCGACTGTGTCTGTGAATTACGTTGATTAAATGATTGACTACAGTGAGAGTGCGTGGACGCGCAGGTTTAAGGCGCGCGTGATTCTTTTCTTCTGTTGATCATAAAGCCGGCGCGGACATCGGTCGTCATTGGTCATCTTGTTTAGTAGTATTATTAATATTTATTTATATTTCATTAAGCAGGAATTAGGGGATATGTTCTTTCGATGGATACATTTGCCAGAGTCGAACTCGAGTGCGGAGAACGACCCCGGCGACGGCATCGGCAACGACGGCGCGACTTCGTGCGGTGAGCGGGGTGTCGTAGGATGGCGCGCGGGGCAATTATGACATAGTATAAGCAAACCGGCGCGGGCACTGGGAGCCGCACAGCCGGTTTGTTGGCCCAAAGCGCCGCGCCGCACTGCCTATACGGTATTCTGCGGAGCTCAGTCTCAGGCTTGGGCTTAGCCCTATTGGTTACGGTAGGGGACAGACACTACGAAGGTTCGGGCGTCAAGGCTGGCGAGCGTCGACGCAGCGGCAGCGAAGCATCGAGAGAGAAGCCGATGGGGTTGAGGGCCGTGGGGTTATCCCCCTTGGTTTTGCCATTGAGGGAGTTAGAGACGCCCGAAATTTCTGCAAAGCTAAGGAGTTAGTTAAATCTGGTCCAAAATTGAACTCAAGTCTTCTTTTGGGTTCGTATCTGACTTAGTATAAATCTAGGAAGTCTCACTTTCTAAAGGGAGTGCCGCCCAAATTTATACTATATCAGGAAGTTAGACAAAATTTGACTTTCCAGAGTTAGAGATTATTTTTGCCTTCATATTAGACTTATTATAAATCTGGAAAGCCTCCCTCTCTAAAGGGAGTGCAACCAAAATTTCTGCTATTTTTATGAAGTTAGACATAGTTGACTTTTCAAAGTTAGATATTTACCTCTGCTTTCATATATGGATTTATATAAATTCTGGAGAGGCACTTCTCCTACGGGAAGCGCTGCCGAAATTTTTCTAGTTTAGAGGAAATAGATTATATTTTGACAGGTGGCGATTTAGGCGATCCACCCTGAATAGGGGAGATTCAGCAGTTGGTCTACCTTTGGCTTAAGCACTGACTTAGAGGTAGACTTAGGTTTAGCTTATAAGAAGATTTAGAGTGAGGATGTATTATGGAGTTGTATTCTCCATACACTTATGATCTTAGCTTGGGGATTGGTCTGCCGTGTGTTACAGGTCCTTTGATCATTTGATCCAAGTTCAGGACTAGATCCAGTTTGATCCCTTGAAGATCACCTTCTGTTATCACTGATAACAGGTCGGTTGCCGATTCGTCGGTCTACGTCTCAATTCCAACTCACCTTCCACACTCAACCTAAAAGGCTTTAGCCCTGGTGATTTCAATGTTTCGTTAAGGTTTTACCCATACTTTTATTAAATGGGCATTTAACAAAGGTACTGAGTATTTAATTAAGGTTGGCTGGACAGGAGGTTGGGGCTTGCATGGCTAAAGCGAGGGGTATGAGTGTTGCAGATGGTTAGGGTTGACCCCGTGTAGTGCGTGGGCCTCTGGTTGAATCTCTGATGTGATTGCAAGTATGCTTGGTGATTCGGACTTGGGATTTTGACGGTCTGCGCTCACATAAATATACATATGGCAGAGAGGAACCCCCACTGTGACTGTGAGAAGTGATCGTCCCATAAAATTAACCCTCATATATTTACGAGTACCCTGAGTATTTGAGAGGCCTACTATATTTGTGCTTAAGGGTTAACCGGATTATGGCTGAGAGAGAAGGGAGATCCCCTTTCTAGACGAGATTCGAGAAAAAAGGGAGATCCCCTACTGTATTTGTGCGTAAGGGTTAACCGGATTATTTGAGAGGCCTACTGAATTTGTGCTTTTTAGAGACTTTTATAGTCCGGCGTTGGTCCTGGGCCGGGATTCGAGGTCCTTGTCGAGGACATCCCTAGCCCTAGACTCTACAGGGAAGGAACCTGCGCCCGCGCAGAGCCTATTTGCCTTGCCTACCGAGACGCTCAGACCAAAGGCCGGAGGTCTCGCGGCGGCTGCACGACTATTCCTTCAGCCGTGCAATGTCGTGAAGGATTAGACCCTCACGACACTTCGAGTCTGACACTTGAGTGTCATAGGCGGTACTCGGATCCACGAGGGACCGCTTGATTGTGGGCATTACATAGTACGCCAGCATTGCGACTGCTTGCGTACGCTTGCATTGCGAGTCGATCTGAGTTAGCCCCGCGTCCGCGCGGTTTTATACTAAGTCTCGCGCGTGACACCTATTCGGTTTCCGCATTGGAAAATTATCGGACGGCTAGCGAGGGGCTAGGAGCGTTGTCGCGTTATTTGTGTTGTGTCGTTTCATTTGCGTGTGTGTGTGTGTGTGTTTTATTTTTGTGTTCGTAGAGTGGTGTGCGCGTGGTGTGTGGGATACATCCTAGTCGACCGACGACGAGCCGCGCTTGGGACTTCAGCCTCCCCTAGATGTCGTTTCGCGTGCGGGTCCGATAGGCATACTACCGCGCGTACCCCCTATGCTACAGCAAACGAGAAATGCCCTCGGCTGGTCCACCTCTGCGATTGCAACTGATTAGCTTTCGTATTGTGGACTGGTAGCTCGGCAGGGATACGCCCACTCAAGGGAGGTGACAGCTCCCGTAAGGTGTAGGTAAGTCGTGCCTCGGGCAGGCCCTATCCTGTCGTAGGGTATCGCGAGAGGTAAGGCTGGCGCACTCGGCCGGAACGGTTTGCGGAAGCTCCAAGTATATTTGCGACGAGGATTTAAACCAACTCCTGCGTGACGCGGCCGGGAGGGTCCCGCGTTGCCCCATGCGGTGCCGGACCGATGCGGTCGACAGGTGGCGTCGTTGCCGGGGATAACGAAAAGCCTACCGTTGTCCCTGGGTGAACGACATCCAGGTATGAGAAGTGAACGAGAGAAGGCATAAAGGAAATGACGAGACTAAGTTTAGGAAAGAAGGTTTACCTATGTGGGCTAGAAAAAGCGTGAGGGACGATCGTGTTAGCATTGGGTGAAGGTTGTAGTAAGGGTTAGGTAGAGCGAGTGGATTAGACCGGTCAAGGTGTAATGCTGAATACGGGGATGTGTTTGTTTTTCTCTTGTCAGGGAGCTTGAAGAGAAAGGTCTGGTAAGATGTCGCAGGGCGGCGGCGCATCGAGTGGTCCCAAGAAGGGCCTGACGCGCGATGACCTCATTGCGGCTATTGACAGACATGAAAGAAATCCGAGCAATATCCCCAAGGTCGATACCTTCCATTTTTGTGGGGAGAGAGTCTCAGAATGGCAGGAGCGGGTGGAACAAGCTCTGGTCGGGCGGTCGGACGTTGTAAAGTTTAGAAGCATTCTTCAGTATATCCTCCACAACCACCACCAAAAAGTGAAGAAAGTT
Source organism: Chara braunii (assembly GCA_003427395.1). Taxonomy (NCBI): domain Eukaryota; kingdom Viridiplantae; phylum Streptophyta; class Charophyceae; order Charales; family Characeae; genus Chara; species Chara braunii. Next base: position 299,212 of record BFEA01000909.1, on the reverse strand, counting down.
ATAGACGCGGCCCAAGGTAGCTGGGAAAGATTCAAGGAGGGAATGCAGAGGAAGTACCGCCTGGGAGATGGACTGTTGACCACTTCGGACCTTGAGGCAATGAACAAAGAGGATTTTACGATGATAGGGGCCTTTGTTCAGGAATTTAAGAAGAGGGCGTGGAACATCCGTGGGATTTTAGAGCAGGCGCAGTGCGCCATTTTCTTGGGGCTACTCCCAGCGTCGGAGGGGGTAGCACCAAGCTCACTTAGGCCACCATTGATAGAGGGGTGGAAGTTGGATGTCTGGATCAAGTGGAGCAACGTCAGGAACGCCTGCAACAGCAGAAGAGAAAGGAAAGAGATGCGACCGCTTCTGGGACCCCCGGGGTTAAAAGGATTGTTAGAGACGTGTTGGCACAGCTGGGGTATGCGACAGAGCGGATGGTGCAAAGGAGGGTAGTGACAACTGTCCAGGTGAAAGGGAAGGAGCCAGTGGTGGAAGAGGTCGTTGATGAGGAGCTTTGGGAAGAGGAAGAGTCAGTACCACTGCACCTGACGAAGGCCCAGCGCAAACTGCGTAAGTTAGCGCAAGGTGGGCAGGGGTCAGGAAAGGGGTAAGCGCCTCAGGCTTTGGCGGCGGCTCCTCCAAGTGTGGCGGCGCCATCGTCAAGTGCGGGCCCCTCACAAGGAGGGGCACCCTCCTACGGACAGTGGCCCTGGCTGGTGATCAATGCAATCGTACCATGGGGTAGCCTGCCACTAGTAGCCGGACCGCAAACGAGTATGCCGCCACCCATCTACCCCGCAGCCCAGGCCCAGCCTGTGGCCTTGCCGCCGTCGCCCGCTCCCAGTTCACAGGGAAGCGTGGCTAGAGGTGGGAACCAGGGGTAGGGCAATCAAGGCAACGGAGGGAGGGGTGGAGGAAGGGGGCGAGGCAGGAATGGCGGCAGAAGAGGAAGGCAATGGAATGATAAAGGCCAGGGGTACCAAGGCCAAGGGAATCAAGGCCAGGGGTACCGAGGCCAGGGGTACCAAGACCAAGCGAATCAAGGCCAGGGGTACCAAGGCCAGGGGTATCAAGGCCAGGGGGATCAGGGAAGTCAGGGGTATGGAAAACCCCGTTTTGACTGGAGGACGGCCATATGCCAACATTGTGACCAACAAGGCCACACTATAAGGTTCTGTAATATAGGACGGGAAAACGAGAGGAGCGGGCTGATTTCCTCCACTATGGATGGGAACATTTACGATCAGTTTGGGGAGGCCATTGATAGAAGGCTTGGAGGAGTGAGGGCGGAAGCCCAACGCAGGGCGGCAGCTGGGCCGCCACCCCCTGCCATGTTCAGGCTATGGCAGGGGAAGGAAGGGCCGTCGGTGGGGATAGAGGAATTCATGTTATAGCACGAAAAGGAAGAACCACCGATTGGGGGTAGAGGAAGTGGGGAGCGATGAGGAAGCGACTCAAGGGCTACGAGGAGGAAGTAAGAGGGAAGAATCCATAATCATCGAGTCAGATGACGAGAATGAGGAAGAAAGGATGGAACCTCCGTCCGTCTTGTTGGGGAAAATGGAGGACCTGTTGGATAAGATGGGGAGGTACCAACAGAAGTTGGTGGGCCTCTGTGAGGAAGTGAGGAAATGGAAGTCTAGCATCCCCAAGGTGTTCCTCAACGACTCCGTTCCGGAATCAGCGCCTGGGCGACCCAGATTTAATGTGGTGGGGTCATGCCCACAATCGGGAATGATGGGGAGACCCTTCACTCCGCAGGCTCGGCTGGCGCAGGCAGCACGAACGAGAAGTCAAGCCAAAGCCAGCGCCAGCCAAGAACCTCCGAGGAGGGAGCAGGAGCCAGGAAAAAGAAAGGAGATGGCGGAAGTGGAGGATGACGATGATGAAGAGGAAGAAGACGAGAGGCTGCTCCGGGAAGAGGATCAGAAAGCGGAGCAGCGGGCAAGGAGGAAAGGAACTAGGGAGGAGGCCGAGCTGGTAATGGGTGACGGACCGCCCAAAAAGAAAAAGTACGCGGTTCGGTTGGAAGAGGGGTTTGATGTAGAGCGGGTGATTGACAGGCTGCTAGAAGGGCATAATGACCTCATGACCTTGAAGGATATCCTGGCGTCAGCCCCGCGGCTCCGCGATGAATTGAAAGACAGGTTACCACGACGCCTGGTGCCCAATGTCCATCTGGGCACGATCCTGCCCAAGGAGGCAGAGTGGGCAGAATCAGACACGAAGATGGATTGGAAGTGTGTGGCTTGCGTCACGGTGGATCTGGTGGTAAAGGGCTCCAAGTGTGCGGCAATGGTGGACACCGGGGCCGAAATAAACATCATTCGGGAGGCGAACGCAATCAAATTCGGGCAGGATATAGACCGCTCTGGCCGCGATATTCTGCATGAAGCCATCTCTAAGGCCGTGTTTTGCGGGACAGTCTCGAATGTGCTCATCGAGGTTGGAAAGGTGAAGGCCAAGGCATGCTTCTTCATAATGTCCGACGTGGATCATGGAATCCTCCTAGGGAGATCGTTCCTAAGTAGGACAGAGACCGTGATGTTCAACAAGCATGACGGGACTCTAATCCTTCTCCTATGTGACCCTGCCTGCGGGAATTATGAAATAATTACCTGCAGAAACACGGGGCCGAGAAGCATAAGGAACCGGCCCAATCCAGGATCGTTCACAATCGAAGAATCAGAAGGTGAATGCCGGAGGCTCCGGGCAGAGCCAGAAGCGGGAGAGAGGGGGGAGGCATTTTCCCTCAGCCTGTCAGTTATCGGGAAAGACATGGACTTGGTGGCCGCACATGAAATGGCAGACCCGGATGCTATCCAGGCCTTGAGGGAGCAAGTTTTGGAATGCCCCGATGCAAGAAGATTGGAGCCGGTATATCGCCTTCCGGGCGGCGGGAGGAGCCCCGCATCAGCGCTTGCGTAATCTGTGAGTCGGCTTTTTTTAGGGGGCGGATCAAGCAGGGTTCCCAAAGGCGGTACAAGACGGTTGACAAGAAGTGTCGCCCGGTTCCCGTCCTCGTTACAAAAGACGAGGAAGCATATTACAAGAGGGAACGAGGGTTGATACGGCAAATGAGGGAGAGTGCTCTAGCACGGCCGTGTCGTATGGGAACGAGGGGAAATTGATCATAGGAGAGCCCGACTTCCTGCTGCCTCAGGAGCGGACATTGATGGAGGAATTGTTGAAGAGGAGGCACCGCGCCTATGCGTTTAGTGACGAGGAGCGTGGCAGGTTGGATGTGGACAAGATACCTATGATCCGCACCACACGAGCCTTGGAACTTGAGAGGGGCGCAGTATCCAAATCCTGACGAGGAAACGAAGGTGGTGGATTACCTCGACGGCAAGATACGTACGCACGTCGCCGACTATTCGAATGGACCATATGCGTCCCCGTGGTTCTGCTTCATTAAGCCTAATGGGACACTGCGGTGGGTGCAGGATTTGCAGAGGCTGAATGCGGTGACCGTGCGGGATGCTGGAGGATTGCCCAATGCGGACACGTTGTCGGAATCCTCTGCTGGAAGGCCTATAATTTCGCTTATAGACCTTTACTCAGGATACGATCAGTTTCCAGTCTACCCGCCGGATAGGCCGGTGACGGCTATGCACACGCCGTGAGGATTAATCCACATGAACGTGGCCCCACAAGGGTGGACCAACGCGGTAGCAATGGTCCAACGAGCCATGATTCGAGTTATGCAGTCACTCAGCCCCCATATCACACAGCCATACATCGATGACTTGGCGGTGAAGGGGCCGGCAGTGAAGGAAAGCGACGAAGTCTCGCCAGGGGTGAGGCGCTTTGTCTGGAAGCATATCCAGGACCTCGAAAAAGTCCTGAGCCTGCTCGAGGAGCATAACCTTACGGCGAGCGGGGCCAAATCCAGACACTGCATGAGGGAAGCGACTATCTTGGGGTTCGTCTGCAGCGAAAAGGGCCGAAGGCCGGATGGGAAGAAGACGGACAAGATTATTGAGTGACCGGTTCCGTTCCACTCAATAACTGATGTCAGGAGCTTCCCTGGTACGTGTGGGTTTTGGAGGGTCTCCATCAAGAACTTTGCCGCTAAGACTGAGCACCTGAGGAAGTTAGTCTGTCAGGATCAGGAATGGGTTTGGGGTGAAGAACAAGAAGAGGTGGTGGCCAGAATGAAGGAGGAGTTTCGAGAAGGAGGTTTGCTGTTAGGAGCGCCAGATTATGATGCCATGAAGACACGACCCTTCATTGTCGAAACGGATCCGGGGCCAACTGCCTAAGGAGGAGTTCTAATCCAGGCAGACATGGAAGGAAAGGAAAGGCCCTTGCGATTTGAGAGTCGGACTCTCTGTACGACGGAGAGGAACTACTCTCAGTTCAAAAGGGAGACCCTTGCCATCCTCCATTGTCTGCGAATCTTCCGGAATTATATCTTCGGCAGAAGGTTTATTTTGAGAGTGGATCCGACCGCCCTGGCCTACTCTCTAAGGAATTACGTTCCATCGGATCCGACGGTTGCCAGATGGTTGGTGTACATCTGGATGTTCAATTTCGAATTGGAACGGATTCCTGGTAGTAAGAACCGGGCGGACGGGCTGAGTCGGATCAACTGAGATAAACAGGAAGGTGAGGCAGTGGAGAATACGCCCCCAGTTAATGGATTTCTGGACCAGGAAGAAGATGTCCGTCTTCATATCAACAAGTGGTTGCCACGAGTACCCAGCTGTGTAGGCTATCCTATCTGGCGAGCGCCGAATGGGTATAAAAGGAGGGCCGAGCTAGTCCTCAAACCCTTTGAAGAGGAGGATCCTTGGGGTGGTAAGGGTGTTCAGTGGATGATGGAGTTAGTGCTAGCCAGCTCGCATAGCCTGGTGGAGGACGTGAGGACGATTGAGGAAGGACCTGGACTAGTAGAACGGCATGAGAACTTGATGGGAGGAATGTATCTCCTCGTCAACACGTTATTGCAGGAAAGCCTCGACCAGTCAGGCTCGTTAAACCCGACAGGGAATGTGGACGAAGTGCCCGAGAGCCAGGACAACGAGTTCGAGGAGGGAGATGATTTATGGTTGGAAGACTCACCCTAGGAGGTGAGTAAACTGAGTATAGCATGGTAAGTTGTTTGATGGGTGATAAAGTCTGACGAAAAGGGCCACCTTTGTTTGGAATGTTTGAGAGAGTCGCAATGAGTGCAGGGCGAGAGATATCTCAGGATGGGTGGCTGCTGGCTCTGATCAAGTCAGGGGTCACGACCTGGTGGATCTAGCGGTGATTTTGTTTGTACGCGTGCGAAGGATGCCATGCCTATTGAGTGAGGGCTGGTAAATGCCTTCGGATCCCTGCGTATCGCGCAGTGGGTCAGTGATTTTGTTTTGCGACGCCCCCGTCTAACCACTGGTGCTAATTCTGAGACATACTGAAGAAAGGCCAAGCTAACGGAAAAGAAGTTAGTACCTCTAGGGCGTAACCCCATTGGATGGCTACTAGCCGGCGCAACCTGGCTGCGGGACCGCAGGGTAAGAGTTTAAGGGGGGTTGCCCGCCCAAGTGAAATCACTCCGCGGAATAGTGATGGTTGGGAATTTTGGGGGGGGATCCTGATTGAATGCTTATCAGGAGAAAACCTATCGTTGCGTAACCAACGAGGGTACTTCCGTTAAATAACAATGCAGTGGGCCGTAGTCCTGGTCCGATCAGCCAGGCTATGGTGGACCAAGATGGAGACCTAGCCTTTCTGTACTAGACTGCAGAAAGAGCTGAGCGGATCCTAAGTATACGTATATACTTATGGGTATTTGATTGCGAGAGATTTTTGAGAAGGAAGGCAAGAGTGCCTTCTAAGGTCTCGATTAAGGCCCGCGTCCCTAGTTTTTGCCAGGACTAGGGACACCTAACGAGAAGCCGAAGGTTGTCTAGGACCGGGGAGAGGACGATTGGGAAGGTCTTCGGAACTTATGATGTCAGCGTCCTAATTTTTGACGGTGAGAGGCCCGGGTTAGAAACCTAGCAGCATACAGTTGTGAAGGCATGGTTTGATGAAGGCCTCTCCCTGTGTTTGTCGGCTAATCGGATTGGCTCGTTTCTCGTCACCATTTGGGATGGGGATGAATTCATAGCTTTCTGATTTGGCGAAGCGACGGGGACGTCGCTTAATATGGTCCGGTAAGCTGTCGGCGCGAATACCCTTACAAGGGTATCCGCCCTGTATTATGCAAGTGGCAGAAAACGGTCTTGGTTTAAAGTTAAGTATACCGCGCTAGGCGCGGCTGTGACTGTGAATTACGTTGATTGGATGATTGACTAAAGTGAGGAGTGCGTGGACGCGCAGGTTTAAGAAGCAAGTGATTTTTTCTGTTGTTGATCATAAAGCCGACGCGGACATCGGTCGTCATTGGTCGTCTTATTAAGTGGTATTATTAATATTTATTTTTATTTGATTAAGCAGGAATTAGGGGATATGTTCTTTCGATGGATACGTTTGACCGAGTCGAGCTTGAGTGCGGAGAACGATCCCGGCGACGACATCGGTAACGACGGCTCGACTTCGTGCGGTGAGCGGGGTATCGTAGGAAAGCGCGCGGGGCAATTATGGCACGGTATAAGCAAGCCGGCGCAGGCACTAGGAGCCGCGCAGCCGGTTTGTTGGCCCAAAGCACCACGCCGCACTGCTTATATGGTATTCTGCGGAGCTTAGTCCCAGGCTTGGGCTTAGCCCTATTGGTTACGGTAGGGGACTGACACTACGAAGGTTCGGGGGTCGAGGCTGGCGAGCGTCGACGCAGCGGCAGCGAAGCATCAAGAGAGAAGCCGATGGGGTTGAGGGTCGTGGGGCTATCCCTCTTGGTTTTGCCATTGGCGGAGTCAGAGCGGCATTAGCGGTCCTTTTTTTTTCTTGGTTGCCATAGTCTGACGATTAAAAATTTCTAAATAAATTTTTATTTATTGTTGTATTATTATTTTGCCCCAATGTGCCTTCACTCGAACGCGACGATGGATTTGGAGGCAGTCGTGGAGGTCGAGGACTTTGAGCGGGCGTCCCCTTTGGTTGACCTCCGGATTTTGGTGTATTTGGGATGCTGGCGAGATTTCTCTATCCTGTTCACCATGGGATACATACCGAGGGAGTTGACGGGTATGAGAGCCAGTGGGTGATCAGGCGGAAGAAATCTGGGTGGCGCGGATCCGTTGCGGATGTACCGCTCACCAACCGTGATCTGCCGTGAGAAGTCGAGTGGGAGCATGCCCGTCGGGAGTTAGTAGGTAAGAACTGTGCCGTGGTATAACGCACCAAGGCACTATAGCATGGGGTATGCTGTATTCACAGGACTGCCTGAAGTGCAATTACAAACTGGTTTCGCGACTGCGCCAGAGCTACCTCTCTCTTTTTTGTATAACTTCGTTACCCCCTTTCCTGACCATGCCCGTTGCCTTGGGATGCGGTGCACGGGGTGTAACAGGTGCCCGAGAGCCTAGCTCGGTGGGGCACACCTATGAACTGTTGAAGCACAGGCCTGCGTTCTGGCTTACCCCGGGGCCATTTCGCAGGGCCGCAGGGTACCCTGGACGGCCTAGGGCCGTTCGAGCCTCAAGAGGTCGCGGGGCATTGCCCCGGTGAGTCCTTCGGGGCATCCGTCAAAACCGATAGTATAAACTGACGGGGGTCCGACAGCCGCCTGTTGTAACGTTTGCTGTTGGACCGCGCAGTCGAAAGACGGGCCGGGGCGATACCGTGGCGTTCTGCACAGGGTCGGAGCGAGGAGGCTGAGGCAGCGAGTGGCAGCCTAGCGGGCGCTGAAGTGAAACAGGGGAGCGGACGGGCATACTGGGTGGCGCCAGACGGTCGGAGCCAAGGAGCGAGCCGAGCAGCACTAAGGAGCGGCACGGATGAACCTGGCCGGGGGTCCCGCCAGGTGCGTTCGGAGCCAGGAGGGTGGTGGCCAGAGAGCGACTGTGAACAACGGGTATCGGCGCAGTGAGACAACGGGCGCTGGCGCAGAAGAGAGGCGGGCGCAGCTGGAAGGGCGGTAGGAGGGAGAAAGCACCTGGGCGCCTTTCTGCGCCAGGTGCATTTGAGGTGAAGAAGGCAATGGCGGCGGGAAGAAACAAGGAGTATGGTTGGTAGGGGGCGGATCTGAGGGGGAAGAAGGTTGATCCTGGGGTTTTGACCCCGGGCGAGTTCAATGGTGGGGTTAGATTTAGCGACAGGTTAGTGGATTAGAAGATAGAGAGAAAACACGGTGCGCCGAGCTATGGCGGGCAGGAGGTAGTGAAGAGGGGAAGAAGGTGGATTTCCCTCGTTGCTTAGAGGGATCAGGCAAGGGAGGAGGCGGTTTTGGGGTTTTGACCCTGGTCGACCATCGTGGTGAAGTCAGGATAAGAATAGAGTTAGTAGGAAGAGAGGTAAGAGAAGGATACAGTGCGCGGAGGAGTGAGGATGGCGGATGGAAAGATAGAAGGAGGGGAATGAAACGGGAGTGATTCAGTTACTCCTTAGCCATCTAAGGTGCTACGCAAAGGTTTTTTATCTGGCGAATCAAAATATGGAGTTAGTTTGGCCGGTGAGTTAGTAGGGAGCGAGCTAGTAGAGAAAGTTAATGCGGGGAGGCTTTAGTGGGGGAAGTAAAGGAATGAACCTGGACGCGAGTTTGTGCCAGGTACATGCGCAGTGAGAACAAACTCGGGCATGGCAGGATAGCGAGGAGGGGAGTTGGGGATTTGGTATCGGGCGAGTAGTGGTGGATTTGGTATCGCCCGTTCCTTCGAGGAATTTGGTAGGTGAAGAGTCGGAGTTGGGGATTTGGTATCGAGCGAGTAGTGGTGGAGTTGAATCTGGCAATAGGTCAGTAAGTTAGGAGTTACAGAAGAAAGCGCGTGCGCGGATATGGCCGGGAGTGAAAAAGAAGGAAGGAGATAGGGAGAAAGAACTTGTTTTCACTCTTTTCTCACCGAAAACCGGTGGAGGAGGATGTGATTCTAGCGTTGGGAATAAGGCGAATTGAATCGTAGTGTTAGATTTAGAGTTTTGTAGTTAGTTTTTGAGATTGTTAGTGGAGGAGCTGTGCCGGGAGGAGGCTATGAAAAATGGGAATGAACCTGCCCGTGTTTAGCAGGAGATTCATTGGCTTCTTCCTAGGAGCATTGCAGGCAGGGACTGGGGAGGAAAGCTTACTTGGGAGTCGGGGCCACGCCTAGCCCGACCTAGAGACCGCGAGTCGGACTACCTAAGTGAGCACAGACAGAGATAAACGGTGGGAGAGTGAAAAGAGATTGACTCGCCTTCTTCGGGAAAGTGTAAGCAGAAGAAGGCCGCAACAGCGGCGGCTGCGCGTATCTGCCCGTGTCCATTGTTAAGATTCAGTCTTGTTCTGCCACTATAATGGGCAGACCCAGGGACCCGAGCAACTACTGATAAGGGGGGGGCAACTCACTGCCGGAAAATGGGCTCTGTGGGGTAGCCTCAAGGTGATTGGATTTGCCTGTTTGCCAGCGTGTTGTTGTGTATCTCGGTGACTCGCCTTGTGCATTGTAGTGAGTTTAGCTTATGTATTATGAATCTGTGCTTATGTACCTACAACAAGGTTAGCCTGTGTCTTACGGTAAGGTACGGACTGTGCGTTTGTTGATGGTTGCTGCACAGTTGCAACATGTGGCGCGCAGCCGATGCTGAGGTGACTACATGGCATTGCGTACTGATGCTTAAGGTTTGCAGCAGCGTACACTTGTCACGCGCGCCGCTTTTGATTGGGCTTTGTCGTGTCTTTACTCTCGCTTAAAGAAGAGTCAAAAAAGGGAGGGGCTCTATTCAAAAATACTTTCTTTTTTTTTAAAACGGCGAATTGGGGGTTTTAGTTAGGCATAGAGGTACTATGACTAAGGAGGATATGGCGTCTCAAGCCACAAGTATTGCAGGGTGTTGCTGCAACTTGGAAGATTTGTCAGGGAGTCAACCGTTACTGTTTTGACTTTAAGTTTGACCGGCGGCCGCAGTTTGTGGCCATCATTGTGGGGCCCTCAGGCGATCCAAGATTACAAGGACCTCTCTTGCGAGACTGAGAGCACCATTCTTGGATCTGAGAGTCTCAAATCTATCATTTTTTCTGCCCCTCCCACTCTAAGTCTAAGTCCTGAGGTTCTGATGGAAGGCGGCAGGCGGGATTGCAACCCGTAGGTTCGCGTCAAGACTCTGTGGGGAGTCCACCCACCGATTGCGGGAGCTCTGCCGGAACTCAGGAGAAGTTATGGAGGCAGGGAACCATCAGGTAAACCACTTCTTCTATATAATCCACTACTACCCCTGTTTGCCTATCCCCCTGCAGTATGATTGATGTACGCATGAGTTTGTCCCTATGATTATTGTTTTCTCTTCAGGACCTAATCAGATTGAATGGAAAGAACGTGTGAGAGTGAAGCCTAAGTTTCTCCTTTGTTTTGACTCAAAGCAGACTAAGGAATGAACTGGGGGAAGGTCGGAGGAAGGTGGTTTTGCATGCGTTTGGAAGGGTCAACCAAAGCCTGAGCATTGTTTCTACTGTGAATAGCTCAGGGCTATGTTTTATTTGGCTGTTTTCTGAAGGACCATGCATTTTTTCTACTGTGAATGGCCTGAATGCTATGTTTATTCAGTTGTTTTCTGGAGGACCAGACATTGTTTCTACTGTGAATGGCCTGTTTACTCTAGTTAACTTTGAGGGTTTGCCTGATTGAAGGGGTTTAAATTCTTGTTTATTCCGAGGGAGAATTTTTGGTCTAAGGCTAAGCATTGTTTCCATGGTGAATGGTTTAGCCTGCAAACCACGCACATAAATTAAGCTGAGTATAAAGGAAAGTGCTTTATGTATATTTGCCTGTGAACTGGCAGCCGGGCATTGTTTCTACTGTGAATGGTCCAACGTTAAGTCATATCATTAAGAATAGAAAAGGAAAAATACAAAGTATAAATGAAAATAGTTTGGGCAAGCTGAACATTGTTTCTACTGTGAATGGTTCAGTCCCCTACCCATATTTGTCTTTTTCTTCTGAAAACAAAGTCAGAGAAATACTAAAATTTTGGATATTAAATAGCTCAGGGTGACTAGGCATTGTTTCCATGGCGAATGGCCCAGTCATGTGCCCAAAAGAAGAGAGAAGTAGTTCTGCAATCTGTTCATGTATATCATACAGACAAGCAGGACATTGTTTTCATGGCGAATGGTCCAACTCTACGTCTATGTAAGATGGGTATAAGGATTCAAGGACTTGAAGATTCATGAACTATCTATATGGAATGAACTTGGGATGATGAGAGTACTTACATTCGTGGTTTGGTTTGCATGTGACTGAATGAGATGGCTAGTTGTTTGGGTTTTCAGTGTTATAGGTAGTTGCTTTAGTTGTTCGCCATGTGCTATAGCTATATGAGTTAGTTTGAATTCCTGCATTTTCTAAGCTAAGTTTTTTTACTTAGATAAATTCTCGCATTTTTTTAGATTATTTTTTTGTACTTGGCTTTGTATAAATCTTGGCAAGCTACTTTCTCTATGGGAAGCGCTGCCGAAATTTCTACAGATCCAAGGAGTTAGTCAAACTTTTGACTTCTCAGAGTTCAACTTTAGTCAAACTTTTGACTTCTCAGAGTTCAACTTGTCTTTTCTCTATATCTGGCTTAGTAAGAATCTAGAAAGTCTCATTTTCGAAAGGAAGTGCTACCCAAATTTTTACTAATTCAGGGAGTTAGACATAATTGGACTTTGAGAAGTCAAAGTTATTCTTAAAATCTGAACTTAGCTTTGTATGAATTTTGAAAAAACACTTTTGTAAAGGGAGTGCTGCCAAAATTTTTGCAAAGCTAAGGAGTAAGTTAAATCTGGTCTAAAATTGAACTTAAGTCTTCTTTTGGGTTCGTATCTGACTTAGCATAAATCAAGGAAGTCTCCCTTTCTAAAGGGAGTGCCGCCCAAATTTATACTAAATCAGGGAGTTAGACAAAATTTAACTTTCCAGAGTTAGAGATTATTTATGCCTTCATATCAGACTTAGTACAAATCTGGAAAGTCTCCCTTTCTAAAGGGAGTGCTGCCCAAATTTCTGCTATTTTTATGAAGTTAGACATACTTTGACTTTTCACAGTTAGATATTTACTTCTGCTTTCATATATGGATTTATATAAATTCTGGAGAGGCACTTCTCCTACGGGAAGCGCTGCCGAAATTTTTCTAGTTTAGAGGAAATAAATTATATTTTGACAGGTGGTGATTCAGGCGATCCACCCTTAATAGGAGAGATTCTACAGTTGGTCTACCTTTGGCTTAAGCATTGGCTTAGAGATGGACTTAGGTTTAGCTTATAAGGAAATTTTGAGTGAGGATGTATTATGGAGTTGTATTCTCCATATACTTATGATCTTAGCTTGGGGATTGGTCTGCCGTGTGTTACAGGTCCTTTGATCATTTGATCCAAGTTCAGGACTAGATCTAGTTTGATCCCTTGAGGATCACCTTCTGTTATCACTGATAACAGGTCGGTTGCCGATTCATTGGTCTACGACTCAATTCCAACTCACCTTCCACACTGAACCTAAAAGACTTTAGCCCTGGTGATTTCATTGTTTCGTAAGGTTTCACCCATACTTTTATTGAATGGCCATTTAACAAAGGTATTGAGTATTTAATTAAGGTTGGTTGGACATGAGGTAGGGGCTTGCATGGCTAAAGTGAGGGGTACGAGAGTTAAAGATGGTTAGGGTTGACCCCACGTAGTGCGTGGGCCTCTGGTTGAATCTCTGATGTGATTGCAGGTATGCTTGGTGATTCGGACTTGGGATTTTGACGACCTGCGCGCACATAAATATACACATGGTAGAGAGGAACCCCCACTGTGACTGTGAGAAGTGATCGTCCCGTAAAATTAACTCTCATATTTTTACGAGTACCCTGAGTATTTGAGAGGCCTGCTGTATTTGTGCTTAAGGGTTAACCGAATTATGGCTGAGAGAGAAGGGAGATCCCCTTTTATCCTTTTCTTTTTAGAGATTTTTATAGTCGGACGTTGGTCCTGGGCCGGAATTCGAGGTCCTTGTCCAGGACATCCCTAGCCCTAAACTCTGCAGAGAAGGAACCTGCCCCAGCGCAGAGCCTATTTGCCTTGCCTATCGAGACGCTCAGACCAAAGGCCGAAGGTCTCACGGCGGGTGCACGACTATTCCTTCAGCTGTGCAATGTTGTGAAGGATTAGACCCTTACGACACTTCGAGTCTGACACTTTAATGTAATAGGCGGTACTCGGATCCACGAGGTACCGCTTGATTGTGGGCACTACATAGTACGTCAGCATTGCGACTGCTTGCGTACGCTTGCATTGTGAGTCGATATGAGTTAGCCTTGCGTCCGCGCGGTTTTATACTAAGTCTCTCGTGCGACGCCTATTTGGTTTCCGCATTGGAAAGTTATGGGACGGCTACCGAGGGGCTAGGAGCGTTGTCGCGTTGTTTGTGTTGTGTCGTTTCGTGTGCGTTTGTGTGTGTGTGTTTTATTTTTGTGTTTGTAGAGTGATGTGCGCGTGGTGTGTGGGATACGTCCTAGTCGACCGACGACGAGCCGCGCTTAGGACTTCAGCCCTCCCTAGATGTCGTTTCGCGTGAGGGTCTGATAGGCATACTACCGCGCGTACCCCCTATGCTACAGCGAACGAGAAACGCCCTCGGCTGGTCCACCTCTGCGATTGCAACTGATTAGCTTTCGTATTGTGGACTGGTAGCTTGGCAGGGATACGCCCACTGAAGGGAGGTGACAGCTCCCATAAGGTGTAGGTAAGTCGTGCCTCGCGCAGGCCCTATCATGTCGTAGGGGCTCGCGAGAGGTAAGACTGGTGTACTCGGCCGGAGCGGCTTGCGGAAGCTCCATGTATATTTGCGATGAGGATTTAAACCAACTCCTGCGTGACGCGGCCGGGAGGGTCCCGCGCTGCCTCGTGCGGTGCCGGACCGATGCGCTCGACAACGCTGTTCCGAAGAAACAAATGACATATACGTCAGCTGATGCAGCAGTCATTCTGTGCATTTAGTGTGCGTGATCTACTGCTGCCAGCGATTTGATTGCCTTAAATGTGTCGCTCTTCCTGATTTTTAATCCTGTTTTGCCTTTCTTTTCGTTTTTCCATCCCCATGCCACACATGTTATGTTTTGCCATCCAGGCGAAGATTTGTGTTCAACGCGCCATGTTTGGTTCCACGCGTCTTCGTACAACTAACACATATTGGTCTCTTTGCCCTATGGCCTCCAATACTCTACGAGAATTTGGTCTGAGTCCTCAAATTTCTCTTGAACACGTCCTACCCAAAAACTAACTCATTTGTCCGCATTCTCGTCTGGAGTGCGCATCACTACGGAACAACCGATAACAACATGCTTTGCCGGGTCGAACTCCGGTTTCGGGACATCACTCTTATAACCTACGAAACATGGTTTCCTCGGCGGCGAATCGGCAATAGAAAGTTCCACCTTCACCTCTTCTACGCTTCCCGTCATCGGTGTTGGCCAGAACGGAGTTGACAACGGAGCGAGCTGCGAGGTTTTTTCCTGTTCCAGCTTATGAAACATGTTTAACTGTTTCTCCAAGTAGTCTCGGCGACTTGTTTTCCACTGACGTTTCCATTCTTCGTGTTTCTCGAATATCTGGTCGCTCGTCTTTCCACTCCTCGACCAAGGCACTGACACCTTGGCGACCTTTGACAAAGTCTCTGTTGTCCAAGTTCAACTTCAAGGCACACGGTTCCAACGGAAAAGACGGCCCCACTCATCTCCCGTATCTATCCCGCTTGAACCAGTAAATTGCTCCGCCCTCCGGCATCCATTCACTGTCATTGCAGTGCTCTTTGTAGACCATCACAGTGTTGTCTCCGTCCATATAGAACTTGAACAAGTGCGGAGTGGAGTGACCACCAATACGCATGTCCAGGAAGTCTTTGACTGCACCTTTCCAATCCGTCATCTCATTGATAAACGCGCAATCGACCTCACCCTTTGTGGAATTTTTAAGTGCGACGAATAACTCGTCCATCGTGTAAGCATCCGTGTCCACTAGTTTTCTAGCAAATAAACTGAACTTCGCATCGATATCCGTATGCGTGTGACCCACTATCATAAATCCCATTTCAACAACCTCGAAAATGCGGAACTTCACCAATAATGCGAGGTACGCGAACACATACCTTTTTTCGTTTTGACTACCGCAGTTGTCGGCTTGGAGTCTGAAAACAGGAGGCAACACTCTCGACCGTCTCTACATGTCTCTCAACACCGTAGCGATCGAAGACACAATCGAATCCGGACCATGGGGAAACAAAGGAAATCATGTGTGCACAAGAATGTGTGGGCTCCTCCCATGCACGAGAATGCCCGTAAGGTTTGTTTTCATCATTGTGTGGTTATCCATTGCCTTTGATGTCCAGTTCCTAGTTGTGTGAGGAATGAGAGTTTTTGCTTGGTCCATACCATCAATTATGATGCACAAACGTTTTTCTTTCATGAACATAGATTCGGCCGACCATATGTCATACTGTTTCTGATGCGCCTCTTGCAACAGTCTATGGCGATTCAGTTTTGCAACAAGACTGCGCCTCGCTTCTGGCTTGGCCCCTTCAATCAGGTCTGTTTGTTTGGTGCGGTAATTGCATCTAGCGTAGTCTGTCAACCTAGCAAGGTGAACATGCCAGAAGAAGTCACGCCATATACTCCCGAAGACTTGCAAAGAGCAGCAGTCTATGTCATGTTTCGGCAACCGTCGTTTGATGCTGTCGTAGACGTCTTTTTTTGTTGCATAAGTTGGAGGTAGTCTGACCCGTGGTCTTATCTCGTAGTCTTTGCTCATGTCAGTCTGGTCAGGCATCGCTTCACCCTCCTCCATTATCATTGTCTCGAATGTTTTGAAAGTCATAGCACGAGTCGCGGATGTTGTGGAATGTCTTTTCCTACCATGAAGAGGCAACACCCTGCCCTCTTTATGCAATTCCTTGTACAATGCGTAAGTGTTCCTCGAGAAACTGATTCTGTAACACCACGCCTGGACGCATACCCAATGCTTTTCAATGACTGGTTTCACCACCTTCTTCCGATCTTCAATGCACATGAAACCGTCCAATTGTTTTATCCACCATTTCTGCCTCTCCTCTCAAGCCAGTGATGTATATCTCATTTTCGCCCTATACACCTCCTCTACTATCATCTTTGAACAACACTGCAATTTTGCACAACACTTTTTATTTAACACTGCACGACATTCCTCCATGGTACATTTCTCAACCATCGATTCTTCCAATGAGCCACTCCTTCTCTTCCGCTTTCGATATGTGTATGGTCGTTTGCCTCTCTCTAACCC
>BFEA01000909.1:257103-273064 GCA_003427395.1 Chara braunii | reverse complement strand
GTGTCGTGGGCAGCTGTTCCATTGGTACTCCAGTGTGGTGACGGCAACACTGCAGTCCGAACCTCGCACGTCGCCTGCCATTGCCATTCGCGCGATTGTCCCTGCTTCTGAATCTGCCAACTTGCCGTGTCGACGGGACCACTCACCGGGGGCACGTTCTCGACAGTCCTCCATGGCAAGCAAAGGTTTTGTTCTTCTCCTCCTCCTCCTCTTCCTCGTCCTCCTCCTCCTTCTCTTCCTCTTCCTCCTCGTCCTCCTTCTTCTCCTCGTCTTGTTGTTGTTCTTCTTCTTCCACCTCCTCCTCCTCTTCCTCCTCCTCCTCGTCTTTTTGTTGTTCTTCTTCTTCCTCCTCCTCCTCCTCCTCGTCCTCTTCCTCGTTCTCCTCCTCCTCTTTCTCTCCCTCCTCCTCGTCCTCTTCCTCCTCCACGTCTTGTTGTTGCTGCTGCTGCTCCTCCTCCTCCTCCTCCTCGTCTTGTTGCTGTTTTTATACTTCGTCCTCCTCCTCAGTTGCTTCCTGCCTAGGTAGGATCTCCCGACCTGTCCACCCTGCGTAATTGCAACGTTCTCTTCTGCCCTGCGCACGTTTTGGACAACAGGTGGAGGATGACGAGGAGGAGGAGGAGTAGGAGGAGGGGGTGGGGAAGGTGGAGAACGAAGTCGAAGAAGAAAACGGATCTTGTTTTCGGAAAATGGATTTGATTTTGAAGATCCAACCGATTCGATTCTTTCGCGTACACACATTTTTTTTTCCCGTCTTGATCAGCGAATCCGTTCATTTTTTTTCGTCTCGATCAGCGAATCGGTTCGAATGGATCAGCGAATCCGTTCATTTTTTTTCGTCTCGATCAGCAAATCGGTTCGAATGGATCAGCGTCTCGATCAGCGAATCGGTTCATTTTGTTTGATTGATTGATTGATTGATTGATTGATTGATTGATTGATTGATTGATTGATTGATTGACTGATCGATTTAACAAAACAACAAACGGTAGAGGATGGGGAGTAGGAGGGAGAGGGCAACGAGGAGGAGAAGGAGGAGGAGGAGGAGGAGGAGGAGGATGACGAGGAGGAGGCCGATGAGCCACTCCTTCTCTTTCGCTTTTTGATATGTATACACATATCCAAAGGAGGCTGCCGAGGAGGAGGATGGCGAGGAGGAGGAGGAGGAGAACGAAGTCGAAGAAGAGAATGGATCTTGTTTTCGAAAAATGGATCTTCATTTTGAAGATCCAACCGATTGGATTCTTTCGTGTACACATTTTTTTTCTTCTTCGTCTGGATCAGCGAATCGGTTCGAATGGATCTTGTTTTCCAATATCCTATCGTTTCGATTTGCTCGAACGATTGATTGATTGACTGATTGATTGATTGATTGATTGATTGATTGATTGATTGATTGATTGATTGATTGATTGATTGATTGATTGACTGATCGATTTAACAGAACAACAAATGGTGGAGGATGGCGAGTAGGAGGGAGAGGGCAACGAGGAGGGGAAGGAGGAGGAGGAGGAGGAGGAGGAGGAGGATGGCGAGGAGGAGGCCGATGAGTCACTCCTTCTCTTTCGCTTTTCGATATGTATACACATATCGAAAGGAGGATGGCGAGGAGGAGGATGGCAAGGAGGAGGATGGCGAGGAGGAGGATGACGAGGAGGAGGAGGATACCGAGGAGGAGGATGGCAAGGAGGAGGATGGCGAGGAGGAGGAGGAGGAGGATGGCGAGGTTCTAATTAATCTTGTTGTCCAATGTGTTATCTGCTAAATAAATTTTGATTTTGAAAATCAAATCGGTCCGATTCTTTCGCATAAACACATCTTTTTTTCGTTCGGATCAGCGAATCGGTTTCTTGAATTAGACACGCCACGTTTTCGGTTTCAATTTATTTTTTTTGGTTCCTATTTTTTTCAAAAAACAGATCTTGATTTTGAAGATCGAATCGGTTGTAGTTGTTCGCGTGGCACAACTTTGTTTCGTTTGGATCTCGAATCGGTTCGAATGGATCTTGTTTTCCAAGATCCAATCGTTTCGATTTGTTCAATTAGGTAGTTCAATGTTTTTGGTTGAATGATTGATTGATTGATTGATTGATTGATTGATTGATTAATTGATTGATTAAGCAAAACAAAAAACGGACGCGGTAGAAGGGGGTCCGGATTGCAATGTGTTATCTGCTGTTTGCTTGCCTACTTGGACTTCAGCGTGAATCGCAATTTAGATTTCCGAACTATGAATGCATACGCTTTCTTTGCAAATCACGAAACAAAAAACAAAAACGGAATAGACAAGCATGTAAACGGAGGAGGATGGCGAGTTTTTTCGAATTGCGATGTGCTAGCTGCTCATTGCTAACGAGCCGAATCGATTTCTTGAATTAGACACTTTGTATTTTTGGTTCCAAGTTTTTTTTGTTTTTTTTTTTTCCTGTTTTTTTTTTTTCGAAAAATGGATTTTGATTTTGCAGATCCAATCGGTTCCATTCTTTCGCGTACACATATCTTTTGTTCGTTTGGATCAGCAAATCGATTCGAAATGATCTTATTTTCCAAGATCCAATCGTTTGGATTTGTTCGATTAGGCAGTTCATTTTGATTGATTGATTGATTGATTGATTGATTGATTGATTGATTAATTGATTGATTGATTGATTGATTGATTGATCGATTTAACAGAACAACAGACGGTGGAGGATGGCGAGCAGGAGGAAGAGGGAAACGAGGAGGAGAAGGAGGAGGAGGACGAGGACGAGGACGACGAGGAGGAGGCCGATAAGCCACTCCTTCTCTTCCGCTTTTGATATGTGTATGGTCGTTTGCCTCTCTCTGACCCCAAATCGGTCAGCAAGGATACCGAGGAGGAGGATGGCGAGGAGGAGGATGGCGAGGAGGAGGAGGAGGAGGAGGAGGAGGAGGAGGAGGAGGATGGCGAGGTTCTAATTAATCTTGTTGTCCAATGTGCTATCTGCTAAATGAATCTTGACTACGAAGATCGAATTGGTTCGATTCTTTCGCGTAGACACATCTTTTTTCGTTCGGATTTTGATGAATCTTGATTTCGAATCTATCTGCTAAATGAATCTTGATTTTGAAGATCGCGGCTTGTGATGGAAGATGGGGACATGCTTTTCCTCTCGCCGCAGTCGACAATGTGACGGGGGACGCCACGGGGCTATATTGATCTCTCGCAACCAACCTCCCAGTCTTTAACGTGCCATTTTCTTGTTTATTCTTTTTTCGACTACAAAAGGTTGTAATCGATCGCTGCTTCGATGCTTCTCTCCCCAATGTCGTTGTGACGGGACATGGGATGGGAAGAAAGTGATGGGAAGATATGTTTCTCTCCCGTCCGTATGCGTGATGGGAGTGCGACATTGTGAGACATGTGTGTGTCTTTTGCTCAGTGACCGGTAACCGGCCGCTGACTCGCTCTTTCGCGTTGTTTTTTTTTTGTTCATTGGTAATAGGTAATAGTTGTCACTCGCCTGCTGTTTCGATGGTTTCCCTCGCACTGCAGTGGTGATGGGGAATGCTACGGGGCGCTGTTACCCGATGGTCGGACGTCACCGCGACACTCGATGGTCGGGCGTCGTCTTGACGTCCGACCATCGGGCGTCGCATCGGCACCCGATGGTCGGGCGCCGCATCGACACCCGACGGTAGGGCGTCGCATCAACAACCGATGGTCGGGTGTCGCATCAACAACCGATGGTTGGGCGGTTCAACATCCGACGGTTTCCCTGCGGTTTGACACCCAATGGTCGGGCGTTGCATCAACACCCGATGGTCGGGCGTCGCACCAACACCCGATGTCGGGCATTGCACCAACACCCGATGGTCGGGCGTCGCTTCGACACCCGATGGTAGGGCGTCGCTTCGACACCCGATGGTCGGGCGTCGCCTGGACACCCGATGTTGCAGACGGTGCGACCATCGGGTGTCGCCGCGACACCCGATGGTTCGCAGCACATCGGGACCCGCTGCCCGGACAGAGAGGAGGCACGGAGTGTTTCTTGCTGTGCAACATCGGGTGTCGCCACGACGCACGATGATGCAGACGGGGCGACCATCGGGTGTCGCCGCGACGCCTGATGATACAGACGGGGCGACCATCGGGTGTCGCCGCGACGGTAGATGATACAGGCGGGGCGACCATCGGGTGTTGTCGCAACACCCGATGGTGTGCAGCGCATCGGAACCCGCCGCTCGTGCAGAGAGGAGACACGAAATGTTCCTTACTGTTTAACATCGGGCGTCTAGGCGACACCTGATGCTCGTCCCATCTGTGTTACCTGCTCTTTGTTTATCTGCATGCGGGTGGTTTCCTGGTTTTGATGTGCTACCTGCTCTTTGCTTGGCCTCTTGGACTCCGGCGCCCGAGTGTCGGACCCGCCTGCACCATCGGGCGTCGCGGCGACGGCCGATGGTCGGGCCGCCCACACCGTCGACCGGACCATGCCGCCCGAGGGTCGGGCCAATGCGGACGGTTCCTTGGTTCCACTGTGCCATCCGAATGAGGCGTGAAATGCAATTTGGATTCCTGCTGTGCTATCTGCTTTTCGGTATCTGCTCTTTGCTTATCTGCACTTCGTTCACATATGGATGGTTCCTTGGTTCCACTGTGCTATCTGGTGTCTGATATCTACTATTCGCTTGATGACTTGCAAACAATGTCCTATCTGCTCTTTGATTGACGACTTGGAACCAATGTGTTACCTGCTCTTTGATCGACGACTTGGAACAAATGTGCTATCTGCTCTTTGATTGAAGACTTGGAACCAATGTGCAATCTGCTCTTTGTTTGACGACTTGTGGATGGGACCAATGCGTGTTTGATGACTTGTGGATGGGACCAATGCTATCTACTCGTTGCTTGCCCGCTTGGACTGCAGCGTGATTTGCAATTGGGACCAATGTGGTACTTCCTCTTTGCCCGAGCAGCGGGTCCCGATGTGATGTACACCATCGGGTGTCGCGGCGACACCGAGTGGTCGCCCCTCGCGACACCCGATGGTCGGGCGTCGCCTCGCCGCCCGAGGGTCGGGCCAATGCAGATGGTTGTTTGGTTGCACTGTGCCGTGCACCATCGTGTGTCCCAGCGACACCCGATGGTCGCCCCGTCTGTACCATCGGGCGTCGCGGCGACGGCCGATGGGAGGATGGGACCAATGATGTCTACTCTTTGCTTGCCCGCTTGGACTGCAGCGTGCTTTTCAATTGGGACCAATGCGCTACCTCCTCTTTGCTCGAGCAGCGGGTCCCGATGTGCTGTTCACCATCGGGTGTCGCGGCGACACCCGATGGTCGCCCTGTCTGTACCACCGGGCCTCGCGGCGACGGCCGATGGTCGGGCCGTCCGCAACGTCGACCGGACCATTGAGCGCCGGCGCGACACCCGATGGTCGGCCGTCGAATCACCGCCCGAGGGTCGGGCCAATGCAGATGGTCGTTTGGTTGCACTGTGCCATCTTATCTTTCCATGGCCACTTGGCCTGCAGTGTGCTATGCACTTTCGATTTCTCATGTGCTATCTGCTCTTTGCTATTTGCACTTTGCTTATCTGCACTTCGTCCACATGTGGATGCTTTCCTGGTTCCACTGTGCAATCTGCTCTTTGCTATCTGCTCTTTGTTTGACGACTTATGGAAGGTTTCTTGGTTCTAAAGTTGGAGATCTGCACTTCGTTGACATTTAGCTGCTTTCTTCGTTCCACTGTGCGATCTGCTCTTTGCTATCTGATCTTTGTTTGACGACTTCGAACGAACGTGCTGTATGCTTTTTGATCGACAACTTGGAACCAATGTGTTATCTGCTCTTTGATTGACGACTTGGAACCAATGTGCAATCTGCTCTTTGCCATCTGCTCTTTGTTTGACGACTTGTGGATGGGACCAATGCGTGTTTGAGGACTTGTGGTTGGGACCACTTGGAACCAATCTCCTGTACGCTTGCAATCTGCTGTACGTTGTGTGTTATTCGCTTGACGACTTCGAACCAATGTGCTATCTGCACTTCGTCCACATGTGGATGCTTTCCTGGTTCCACTGTGCAATCTGCTCTTTGCTATCTGCTCTTTGCTATCTGCTCTTTGCTTGCCAACTTATGGATGGTTTCTTGGTTCCACAGTTGGATATCTGCACTTCGTTCACATTTGGATGCTTTCTTGGTTCCACTGTGCGATCTGCTCTTTGCAGTCTGTTCTTTGCTAGCTGCTCTTTGTTTGACGACTTGTGGATGGGACCAATGCGTGTTTGACGACTTGTGGATGGGACCAACGCTATCTACTCTTCGCTTGCTCGCTTGGACTGCAGTGTGATTTGCAATTGGGACCAATGCGCTACCTCCTCTCTGCCCGAGCAACGGGTCCTGATGTGCTGCATACCATCGGGTGTCGCGGCGAGACCCGATGGTCGCCCCGTCTGTACCACCGGGCGTCGCGGCGACGGTCGAGGGTCGGGCCAATGCAGATGGTCGCTTGATTGCACTGTGCCATCTTATCTTCCCATGGGCGCTTGGCCTGCAGCGTGATATGGACTTTGGATTTCTCCTGTGCTATCTGGTCTTTGCTTTCTGCACTTTGCCTTTCTGCACTTCGTTCACATGTGGATGTTTTCCTGGTTCCACTATGCAATCTGTTGTACGCTGTCTGCTATTCACTTGACGACTTAGAACCAATGTGCTATCTGCTTTTTGCTGTCTGCTCTTTGTTTCACGACTTGTGGATGGGACCACTGCGTGGTTGACGACTTGTGGATGGGACCAATGCTATCTACTATTTGCTTGCCTGCTTGGACTGCAGCGTGATTTGCAATTGGGACCAATGCGCACCTCCTCTTTGCCCGAGCAGCGGGTCCCGATGTGTTGTACACCATCGGGTGTGGCGGTGACACCCGTTGGTCGCCCCGTCTGTACCATCGGGCGTCGCGGCGACGGCCGATGGTCGGGCCGTCCGCACCGTCTACCGGACCATCTAGCGCCAGCGTGACACTTGATGGTCGGGCATCGCCTCGCCGCCCGAGGGTCGGGCCAATGCAGATGGTTGCTTGGTTGCGCTGTGCCATCTTATCTTCCCATGGGCGCTTGGCCTGCAGCGTGATATGCACTTTGGCTTTGTCCTTTGCTATCTGCACTTTGCTTATCTGCACTTCGTTCACATATGGATGCTTTCCTGGTTCCACTATGCAATCTGTTGTATGCTATCTGCTATTCGCTTGACGACTTGGAACCAATCTGATATCTGCACTTCGTCCACATGTGGATGCTTTCCTAGTTCTAGTGTGCAATCTGTTTTTTGCTATCTGCTCTTTGCTTGACGACTTATGGATGGTTTCTTGGTTCCACAGTTGGATATCTGCACTTCGTTCACATTTGGATGCTTTCTTGGTTCCATTGTGCGATCTGCTCTTTGTTATCTACTCTTTGTTTTACGACTTAGAACCAACGTGCTATCTGCTCTTTGGTCGACGACTTGGAACCAATGTGCTATCTGCTCTTTGATTGACAACTTGGAACCAATGTGCAATCTGCTCTTTGCCATCTGCTCTTTCTTTGACGACTTGTGGATGGGACCAATGCGTGTTTGACGACTTGTTGTTGGGACCAATGCTATCTACTCTTTGCTTGCCCGCTTGGACTGCAACGTGATTTGCAATTGGGACCAATGCGCTACATCTCTCTGCCTGAGCAGCGGATCCCGATGTGCTATACACCATCGGGTGTCGCGGCGACACCCGATGGTCGCCCCGTCTGTACCACCGGGCGTTGCGGTGACGACCGATGGTCCGGCCGTCCGCACCGTCGGCGCAACACCTGATTGTCGGGGGTCGCCTCGCCGCCCGGGGGTCGGGCGAATGCAGATGGTTGCTTGGTTGCACTGTGCCATCTTATCTTCCCACGGGCGCTCGGCCTGCAGTGTGCTATGCACTTTGGATTTCTCATGTGCTATCTGCTCTTTGCTATCTGCACTTTGCTTATCTGCATTTCGTTCACATGTGGATGCTTTCCTGGTTCCACTATGCAGTTTGTTGTACATTATCTGCTATTCGCTTGACAACTTGAAACCAGTGTGCTATCTGCTCTTCGTCCACATGTGGATGCTTTCCTGGTTCCACTGTGCAATCTGTTCTTTGCTATCTGCTCTTTGCTTGCCGACTTGTGGATAGTTTCTTGGTTCCACAGTTGGATATTTGCACTTCGTTCACATTTGTATGCTTTCTTGGTTCCACTGTGCAATCTGCTATTTGCAATCTGCTCTTTGCTGTCTGCTCTTTGTTTGACGACTTGTGGATGGGACCAATGCGTGTTTGACGACTTGTGGATGGGACCAATGCTATCTACTCTTTGCTTGCCCGCTTGGACTGCAGTGTGTTTTGCAATGGGGACCAATGCGCTATCTCCTCTTTACCCGAGCAGCGGGTCCCGATGTGTTGTACACCATCGGGTGTCACGGCGACACCCGATGGTCGCTCTGTCTGTGCCGTCGGGCGTCGCTGCGATGGCCGAGGGTCGGGCCAATGCAGATGGTTGCTTGGTTGCACTGTGCGATCTTATCTTCCCATGGGCGCTTGCCCTGCAGCGTGATATGCACTTTGGATTTCTCCTGTGCTATCTGGTCTTTGCTATCTGCACTTTGCTTATCTGCACTTCGTTCACATATGGATGCTTTCCTAGTTCCACTATGCAATCTGCTGTACGCTATCTCCTCTTTGCTTTACAACTTATGGATGGTTTCTTGGTTCGCTTGACGACTTGGAACCAATGTGTTATCTGCACTTCGTCCACATGTGGATGCTTTCCTGGTTCCACTGTGCAATCTGCTCTTTGCTATCTGCTCTTTGCTTGCCAACTTATGGATGGTTTCTTGGTTCCACAGTTGGATATTTGCACTTCGTTCACATTTGGATGCTTTCTTGGTTCCACTGTGCGATCTGCTCTTTGCTATCTGCTCTTTGCTTGATGACTTGGAACCAACGTGCTATCTGCTCTTTGATCGACGACTTGGAACCAATGTGCTATCTGCTCTTTGATTGATGACTCAGAACCAATGTGCAATCTGCTCTTTGCTATCTGCTCTTTGTTTGACGACTTGTGGATGGGACCAATGCGTGTTTGACGACTTCTGGGTGGGACCAATGCTATCTACTCTTTGCTTGCCCGCTTGGAATGCAGCGTGATTTGCAATTGGGACTAATGCGCTACCTCGTCTTTGCCCGAGCAGCGGGTCCCGATGTGCTGTGCACCATCGGGTGTCGCGGCGACACCCGGTGGTCGCCCCGTCTGTACCAACGGGCATCCGGGGACGGCCGATGGTCGGGCCGTCCGCACCGTCGACCGGACCATCGAGCGCCGGCGCGTCACCCGATGGTCGGGCATCGCCTCGCCGCCCAAGGGTCGGGCCAATCCGGATGGCTGCTTGGTTGCATTGTGCCATCTTACCTTTTCATGGGCACTTTGTCTGCAGCGTGATATGGACTGCAACGTGCACATGTGGATGGTTTTCTGGATCCGTGGTGCTATCTGCTCTTTGCTTCACCACTCGGACTGCACCGTGATTTGCAATTGGGACCAAGGCGCTGCCTGCTCTTTGCCCGAGCAACCTTCCAGTGTGCTACCGTTCTCATACGGATGTTTCTTGTTGTGCACCATCGGGTGTCGCGGCGACAACCGATGGTCGTTTCGTGTGCACCATCGGGCGCCGCGGCGACAGCCGATGGTGGCCCCGTCTGCGCCATCGGCCGTCTGCACCATCATGTGTCAAGTGACCAATGGCCTCGGGCATCGCTGGCCTTTGCCTCGCTTGTGCTGGTCACATATTCTTTTCTCGTGGGCATGTAGATGTGGTTCGTTCTTCGTCGCAGACGTCCACCCCCAAGGTGGTTGGCAGAGCGGCATTGTTCCATGGGATGGAATGGGCGCTTGACTGGTTCGGCAGGGTTAAGCAGCAGGGACGCGGTCCCGTGATATTCCTGAAGGACGATGGCGGACATTTTTACGTGTGTGGTGGGATCGACAGTTATGACGTCGACAAATTTGTCGGCGAGGAGGGGTGCTACGATTTTCACTTGACCACATGCTTCGATAGTGGCGGCGTCGAACTGCCGGGGAAATACAAGAAAGTGTCACTGCATTTGTCGGGATTTGCTGGCTATGACATGAATGTTGTGGCATTGCCTTCGTTTGATAGGTCGAAGAAACTGAAGGCTGTCCAGATGGTGGGACCGATCGAGTTCCTGAAGAAAACGTCGTGCTATAATGTTACGGGCTTTAAGGTCAAGGTGGACAGCAACGTGCGTTTGTCGACACCGTTCATGTCTGCGGAAACTTTGAGGGAGGTGTTCGAGGGCATTTGGAGGACACACAAGCACGGGGAGTCTAAACAAGGTACGCTGCGATCCGCTCTCGGCGTTGGAACTGAAGGTGGAACGCATTCGACAAGGACGAAGAACACCGCACCAACCGAAAAGGTATTCGTCGTGACAAACGAAACGCCTTCTCCTCAGGACGGGTTTCCCAAACCGGG
This sequence comes from Chara braunii, assembly GCA_003427395.1. Classification (NCBI taxonomy): domain Eukaryota; kingdom Viridiplantae; phylum Streptophyta; class Charophyceae; order Charales; family Characeae; genus Chara; species Chara braunii. Next base: position 262,548 of record BFEA01000909.1, on the reverse strand, counting down.
GAACACAAAGGAAAAATCGTCGAAGGCCGCCAAGGCACCGTCGGTCTTTTCTCGTCGAGCGCAGCATCGGAAAAAGGTTTCACCGCGTAACAAGGATGAAGAGAATGTTGAGTGGGACACCCGTGGGGTGCCGTCATCCAGCCACTGTCCCGATAGGGATGACGGGGTTGACGAACGTGAGGGAAAATCGAGTGAACAGGGCGCCGAGGAAGGAAGTATGCGGGGCGACGCCACGGAGGGCGACGGTGATGAGCGGGAGAGCGGCGAGGCCACTGGGGACGACAATGCAAGAGAGGACGAGGGGGGTGGAGACGAAGGGGAGGACGGCGAGGAGGAGGAGAACCCGGAAGGGGAGAGCCGCGAGGAGGAGGAAAATCCGGGAGATGCAGAAGAAAGAACTCCACACGGAAGCAAGAACAATGGCAGAGACGAGGACAGCGACGAGGAAGAAAGCGGTGGGGAAACGGACCGGGACATCGAAGTTGCCGGCACACAAGCATCAGCGAACTCGCGCAAACGAGAAATGCACAGTGAGCGACGTCGAGCGGAGATAATTGGTTTGGGCGCGTCTCATACCTCATACGTGCAACATTTAGAAAGACAATCGGGGAAACTCGAGAAAGAGAGGCATGAGCGGCCCGCGAAAATTGCAAAGAAGAAAGTCAGAGTCGAAGGAACGAAAGAGGTTGCTGACTCTAGCGACGAGGGAGTTGGGGTTGACCCGAGAGACCACACCGCGAAAGCCGGGAAGCTGGAGTCGTCTGCCTTCGACACAACAAATTGTTTCTTCCTGGAGTACGACAGTGACGGGAATGCAGTGCAACGACCTCAAGAGATCTACGTGGACTGCATGAAGGTTTTGCCAAACCCCGTGGGAGGCCCTGTGCAATACAATGTCAGACCACTCAATGAAATGCTCGTCGTTTCCATCATGAGAGCAATGAAACTGCCAGAGAAGAAGGGAGAGTGGGACAGGGCCACATGGATATTGGCCCCTGTGACGAAAGTGGCTATTCGTGGTCAAAAACAGTGGGTGCGTGTGAAACCCGAACATTTCGATGCGGACGACATGCACACGTACCATTGGTATGTGGTGGGTGGACAACACACGGCGGAGGCTTGTCGGACACTGGTTGCGGCCAATTCGCCGGTTGCGCAGACGTGGGGTGTGCGTTCATGGCGTGCACGTGCTGTGTATTTCGATGATAACAATCTCGACGGATATGCTCACGTTCGACTTTCGATAACACAAGAGAGACACGAGCTATCCTGGATTCCTTCCGTGTGTCGATGAAAAATATCAGAGACTTGTGGGTTGACATGGGGATGCCTTCTGGCGATTGGCAACACGCACCGCCGAAAACGGATAAGGAGGCCTTGAGAGATAACTATCAGAAATTCATCCGCAGAGCCGTCCGGCTCACCGCTGACTCCGAACTGCGAGGGCAAAAACTGAAGCCGGCCTACAACACGAATTGGTTGAATTAAGTGAGATCGCATCTTGTGTTGGCAACAATTGGCAAAAGAGTGTGGGACCTTCTAACCCGATTCTTTAACTCGTGGGACGCGGGACTCTTGCCTGATAAGACTGGCGTGCCTCCGGTGGATCAACAAGGGAAACAAGTGGCCATTGCTGGTCCGGGTCCATGCGCGTTGTCAATAAAAGGCAAGAAGGAGCTAGTGCACTACGTCTTGTCCAACAAATCGCCTGACGCGCACTACGTCTGCATTCGAGACCCTCCGCAAAGCGCGTGGAAGGTGTTCGAAGACTTGACTGCAAGAGAGAAGGAGATGGTGTTAGAAATGATATTGGACCGCCATGTGGTTGTCACGACGGGGCGGACGTTCAACAAAAACTTGTTGAACATGGACGACATTATGGTTGAGGTTCGGCGTGAGAGATACATGATACGCCTTTTCAACTATGTGGTTTTCAAAACGGAAGGTCGCAAGGAGGATGAGTGGCATGATGAGTTTTTCATTGGCTACTCGCGTATAATGGACAGATTTGCCCCGACGGGACTCACCAAGGAGCAATGGAAGGAAAACAAGACGAAGGTGCCAGCTCACAAGGCGAAAGATGTGCCAAAACGTCTGGGCGACATTGACGAACCAAAGGTGGGCAAGGTGGGAGGGTTCAAGTTGACGCGGACACTATATGCGGAGTGTCCGTATTATCTGAAAGTGTTCATGCATGAAATCATCGGGGCTATCGATCAGCTGCGGGACGAGTTGCGGCGCATAAGTGCAAATGCGAGGCACGTGATGTGGGATGGAAACAACGATCACACTACGTTTCCTCCGATATGCTTGGCACCGTACGAGGCGCTGCAACCATCGGAGGAGATCACATGAGCTGTTAAGAAGCTCAATTGCCGCCTCGCAGTCCTGGACCTGTGCCCGCGCAAGTCGATAGCCCCTCACGAGTGGTCAGATGAGAGATTCGCAGTGCTGCCGGAGATGATGAACACCTTCTGTGGCACGGATTGGGTGATCATCATATTCTCGACGTTAAGAATCGATCAAACTGTGTTGAAGAATGTGCTTCATTGGGATCACGTCAAAGTGATTCCAGGTCGGTGAGAGAGATATTTTGGGAAGGATCAATATGTTGTTCCCGCTGGAAATCTTCCACTGCGACCTCGGGACTGCATGACCATTGTCATGCACGCGTTGAACAACGACTACAAGAAAGTGACTGTGCAGCCACGAAACCATGTCACGTGGTTCGACGATAACGTGAAGGAGGACTTATTTGTGCAATGCACGAACGAGCATGTTGGGATATCGAGCGATACAAAAGCGGTGTACGGGCATTGGGAGAGAGAGCCAAAAAAAGTGGAGGAATTGTGCGAATGGTTTGCAAAGGATGGCGAAGGTGTGCGGCTGCTCGGGAATGTGCAGGCAGGGTCAGTCTGGGAAGTGATGCGGTCAGGACACAATGTTGTTGTGTGTGACAACAATTCAACAATGCTCGATTGGACGTCGACATTCCTCGATATAGAGGTCCACAGGCCAGAAAGTCGTTGCCATTTCGAATGACCCAAAACTTCTTGGCTTCCAGAGAGAGACATGTACCTCAAGCTTGGCAAGAAGAGGGACTCTCTATGGAAATACTTGTTCGGCGAAGCCCCGAAGACTCCAAAGGACATTGGTTATATGCACCGTAAAGTGATTGCCATCCAACATCTCCAAGGGTACCACGAGGCGAAAAATGGTGCGATTGAGATATTCATAGCGCGGTATGAGCGTTTGTGGTTCAACAAACAAGAAGACAGACTGCGTGCGAAGATAGACTGCGTGCGAAGACATACGCCAATGAGTTGGATGCGGGTGAGCACTTCGATGTGCTCGACAGCGAGGGGGAGACATCGGACGAAGATATAGATCTGCCTGTACCGGGTGCTCAACAGGATGTTCGACAGGCGTTGGACGACGTCAAGGGTCATCAGGCAATGGAAAGGATAGAAACGGATGTTGTGGCGAGCCGGGAGAGCGTTCGTGGTGGGGAGCAGCGGTCGTGTGAACAAGGAATGCAAGAGAGTGCGGGGAATGAGATCTGGGGCCCAGTTGGTGCAACCAATGCAAGCAAGAATAGCAGCGATGATGGGTTGCATGCAGGAGCGGCCTCGTTAAGTGGAAAAGAGCCTCATCTCCAATCCAAACGCAAGGAAAGCAGTGCCATATACCCCGAGATATTGACTCAACTGGACAACGTGTATGTGAGCATGGGGCTGTCGACGTTCCCAAGAGACAAGCAATATAACGTCCCCCAGGAGGAAAATGCAGAGGTTAGCAGAATGGGCGTCAACGCCATCAAATTCGCGCTCCCGCCCGACGAGGACGACAAACAGATGCCCGGAGACAGAATTCGAAAGGACATGAAGGAGTTCACCGGAGGCCCGCACTTCATACAGCACATTGGGATGGTGGTTGAGACAGAAGACCACCAATGGGGGCATCATATATTGTGGCACCCGAAGGTCTTTGAGCCCTGCGTATGGAATGGGAAATGACACATGGCTGTGTGCATCGATGGGCAGTGGCAATTGCGAAAGTGGGTATTGGAGAGCAAGTTCTTCGAAATCGCAAAGGAACAGGTTCATATCAAAGTGCGGCAGGCGAACGGTGGATCAGACGACCTTGTAGAAGGAGCATATGCCGACGCACTTTATGACAAGTTGCGAGATCAGAACATGCTGGAGTACAACGCAAACTTTTATGACATTGAATCCATTGTGTCGCACGGTCGGATCCCTTGGAAATTGCCAAGTCGAGAAGTGGTGCAAGAGTTTGAGGGTGAAATATGTCTTGGTAACAGTCAGCAATTGGGACATGACAATGGCCACGCTTCGGCGAGTGCAGCGGGACGTCCATTCACGAGCTTCGTTCATAGTGACAAGCAAGTTCATGAGAGGAACGATATAGAAAAATTTGTGGGCAACAGCGACGAGTCACGAAGTGACACAATGCAGACCGAACAACAATTGTCCCATCCCCCGTCGCAACGGGAGGAATCCGCGGAGGAAAAAGACTCGGCAGATTGCTTTGCAACAATGGAATCTCCCAAGGTTTGCACGGGGTCGGAATCGCAAATGGCCACGGACCCAATGTCCATGCAAGGAACTGAGCTGACGAGGGAAGAGTCAGTGCCACAAATGAAGGGGATAGAAAGTTTGTCAGAGAACACACATGATTTGATGCTTCAACTCAATTTCGACGGCGGCGTACTCGAGCGGCGGCCAAGTGGTGTGCAGAGGGAAGAGAACGTTGATGCCTCAATGGGAAAAGACGATGACGAACTCCAACGAGCCACGACGATTGGCGACAAGCATCAACAACACAAGCGCAAGAGGGAGGATGACGACGTTGTCGTTGACATCGTCACACAGTCAGGTGAGCAATCAGGGCGTGCTGAGGACGGGGAGGTGGGACAAAATGAGAAAGAACAAGAGGAACACCAGCATGTCACATTGCAAAAGGAGAATGTAATCTGCAATGAGAAGCCAAGGAAAGGGAACACAATAGATAATGTTGTGCTCCGACGTTCGGCGAGACCTGTGGCAAAAAAGACAAGGCATGACGACTAGTTGTGTGCATAGAAGTGATTTGTCCGTGTGTGAGAAGATACGTTTGTGTGTAACGAAGTGTGTGTGTGTGTGTGTGTGTGTGTGTGTCTGTGAATTTTTCTGCATGGGCGTGCGTTTGTAGGTTAATGTTCAGGTTCCGGAGGGGTTGTGTTGTCGTGTCATTTTTTTTTTTTCGCGCACTGCGAGCGCTCTAATTTTGTAATTGACAAAATGTATAGAATTCAGACACATAGAGTTGTCTGCCATAGGTCATAATGGCGGGACATTGGTAGTAGGAGCGCATTATTATAAACTGTCTCTCTCTCTTTCTCTCTCTCTCTCTCTCTCTCTCTCTCTCTCTCTCTCTCTCTCTCTC
>BFEA01000909.1:212671-256730 GCA_003427395.1 Chara braunii | reverse complement strand
TCTCTCTCTCTCTCTCTCTCTCTCTCTCTCTCTCTCTCTCTCTCTCTCTCTCTCTCTCTCTCTCTCTCCCTGATCGGATCATCGAGTGTCGCCATGACATCCGACGTCATGGGGCAAAAAAAACACTGCAAAATGTGGTTATTTTTCGTACGTTCAATTTCGCGAATTTATGAAAAATCTGCCTGTTTTAACGAAATCTCTCTCTCTCTCTCTCTCTCTCTCTCTCTCTCTCTCTCTCTCTCTCTCTCTCTCTGACTGATTGGGGCAAAAAATCACTGCAAAATGTAGTTTTTTTTCGTATGTAGTTATTTTTCGAAGTGCTCACCCGATGATCTGATCATCCTACCTCTTGGGGCAAAAAATCACTGCAAAATTTAGTTTTTTTTCGTATGTTCAATTTTGCGATTTTCAGAAAAAAAATTGTCAACTTTAACGAAATGTCTGCTCCTCTCTCTCTCTCTCTCTCTCTCTCTCTCTCTCTCTCTCTCTCTCTCTTAGCGTAATCATCGCATGCATCATGAACGCTTCTAATTTCATGGGATTACATGTTAATAACAAGCAATTCCATTGTCATGTGCAGTCGAACAGACATCACATCTCGAAGGCATTCGCTGCTGTATACACGGATGACCTATTCAATTAGCGACGCATACTCTGTCCGAGGTCGAAAAAGATTCCTTGCGCCACTTGAGAACAAAGTTCAACAATTACCAAATATTATCTAGCACGAAGAATCAAGGAACGCAAGAGAAGTTAAGATTCACGTTCCAGGACTTCAGTGTGCTAATAAGTGACACACGATGGTTAAGAGATGATATTATAAATTTCTACATGAACATGATAACGGTAGATAATATGTGTAGAACTACACATCATGAGTGCGATATGCCATCAAACACGTCCGCTGCAGACACCCGAGGATTGATTCCAAAAACATCAATATGCAACTCTTTTTTTCTGGTTAAGCTCATGGATGAAAAGTTTGGATATCATTATGCTAGAGTAGGCAAGTGGTTCAAGAAAGTAGTGATTGCGGAGAAGGATTTGATCTTAGTCTCATATCACAACATTCATAAGAGGCATTGGATACTTGTTGTGATAGATCTTAGACGGAGAGTGCTCAAGTATTACGACTCGATGGACACAGACATAGACGTTGCCAAAAAGGTGGTCGCCAGCGTGGCACGGTATGTGAAGGACAGGTCATCAGAACAGGGAAAGGAATTGGATACCAATCGCTTAAAAAAAAAATTGTGGGTCAGCAGCATTTCAAAATAGAAGGACATAAATCAATGCGGGGTGTTTATGCTCGCGTATGCATCTCTTTTGACGAGAGGTCACTTGCCACCGTTCCAGTTTAGCATGGATGATATAAAGTGTATCAGACACCGAATTGCATTGGACTGTGTAGCATCGAGGTAAGAGAACTTCTCGTTTTTACAATTGTATCTGTGTAAATATAGATCGAATCACGTGGTACAAGGTGTTACTTCAACAGAGCAATTTGGTTAGGAATCAGACTAACAATTTGAGACCAGTAGTGATAGTTTCTAGTTGTGGACTCGTTTTTCAACATGTCAAACTGTAGAACCATTGAATAGGAGGGTAGAGAGACTCTGACGCTACAGCCAACAACAGTAGAAAGTTCTAAATCCTTTTCCAATCAGGTACCTGATTATCCGCGATAATTCCGCCAATGACATTCATCCATTCACATACGTTCGTGATAATTCCGCAGATGTCATCGAACAAGGTCGAAATTCTGAATTTGCCAATTCATATATTTTCTCACTATTTGCTTGCCATCAAGAAAACCAACAGTGCCATAAAGTGTGCCTTTCCCTTTTCTGGCTAAAACCCAAAGAAACAGAAAAAATATAAAATGGAACTTCATCATAGGACCACACCGTATATCATGTAAGACATGTGAGCAATGAATCATGACATACGATATAGAATATTATATTATATGGTGCATTTATTTATGATCTATGACTTGCAACCCTTGCGGTCCATAATCTAACGCATGTGATGAATTCCTAAATGACACATGATCATATGGTCTATGTTCCTATCATCTATGATATATAACCGTGGTCTAGATCCCTTTGACCCAGAAGTTATGATGTATGAAATATGATGTACATGTTTGATCTATGGTCTATGATGTATGATCTATGGTCTATGATGTATGATGTATGATCTATGGTTTATGTATGTGATGTATGATGTATGGTCCATGATGTATGATGTGTGATCTATGATCTATGATCTATGATGTATGATGTATGATGTATGATATATGATCTATGATGTGTGATGTATGGTCCATGATGAATGATGTATGATATATGACCTATGATCTATGATGTATGTTCCACAACCCATGCGACACCCGTTTTTCCACCATAAAACACAAAAAATTTAACGGTGTCCAATTTCGTGTTTTTAGGAAAAAATATCAGTTTTAACGAAATGTCAGTTAAAGAGAGAATTTTGCATGAAAACATACTTTTGCCTTACTGTTTTATAGGTTTTTAAACTTGTGTCTTTAATTTTTTTTTTTGTAAGTGGTTAGTATGATCTCCACTCTATGAATTGGTGGCAAGTTTGGTTAAAATGACCCTTGCATTTTGTTATAAATGGTCTAAGAAGTGGTTTGAAAATTGAGGCCTCCGTTAACCATCTCTCACTTTCACGAGACCCTTGGACGAAATTCGCGAACCCTGATTACCGTAATTATCAGTATCATCCTACACCGGGGTTCGTCGTCATTGAAACCGACTTCCCTCCGTTCTATCTCCTCCTCCCTTATCACCTATGAATCCCCCCCGGAGGCGGCTGCGGCCTAGGCCGCGACCCCGCGGCCATGGCCACGGTCCACGACCATGAAAAAAAAAAAGGGTAACTTCGGCGCAGTCACGAAAACAGTTTGTAATTGCACTTCAAGCAATTCCGCGAATACAATACACCCCCACGCGACCCCACCGGACCCGAAACGTAGGTCATATACATTCAACATTACCGGCCCTTTTGCCTCAAGTGCAATTACAAACTCAAACCCTGACTGCACCGTAGTTTTCTCTATAAAAAAAAAAAAAAAAAAAAAAAAAGGAAAAACAATATGTTATGCAAAAAAATATACTGAACAACTTTTGCCTTGTGGTCATATCCAAAAACATTACTGAATTTAAAATAAAAAAACACATAAGTTTCATAGTTTACCTTAAAAAAAAAAAAAAAAAACAGTTTTTGCCTAAGGAAAATTAGTTTTTGAATTTTTAAAATTCGAAGACAAACTCCAAAAATAAAATTAAAAATTGCGCAATTTTTTTTCCAGTCTAAAACAATTCCTAAAAGTCGTGGCCGCACCTGAATGCGGCCGAAGCTGGGGCGACCGTGATCACGACTGCCCTCCGAGTTTGACCTCACAGCCGCGGCCACGGGTGTTGCATAGCCTATCACCATCTGACGGTAGTTCCCTGGGATTCGATCGCACTACTTGCCACGGAGGTCGTGTTGTGAGTGCTATCAATATAACACTTGCGGGGCAGCAGGATTCGTACGACGGAGTCCGACCCGCTCTGAAGCTGAGCACCAAGAACACAATCTTCGACAGAGGCCGTCCACTTCGGACTCAGAGATCTGTGAAACCTGTCGGCGACAAGTGTTTGAATAGAGAAACACCCACTGTGTCCCATTAGTGCACCAGGTGCGAGCCCTGCCGAGTCGACGGGGCCGGCGAAATTAGCCGCTCGACTGTAAAAAAGGCGAAACCCAAAACCTAACCCTACACAAAACCACTTGCAGTTCCATCCCTGAAACTTGCACTGGAGATCTCAGTTCCGACCTGGGACTCCACCCCACTTTCCTAAAATCCTTGGCAAACCCCTAGTACGCACTTCCGGGCCCCCTATCACTCCGGAAACAGGAAGTCGCACTGGGCCTGAGGTTGGGCTTCACAATACATCTTCCTTTATTTGAAGTGATGCCCATTGGTCTGAGGGGGCGCCAAAAGCAAGAAAAAAAAAGATGTTCAGAAAGCAACTGAGAAAATATGGTACAAGGGGTGTGACTGCTGAAATACCAAAGGGCCTCCACACTAGAAAATCATCGTTCCACCACACCCTAACGAGGGAAAAGTGGAAATCGGAAATGTTTCCTTATGTGGGGCGTGTAGGGTCCGACCCTAAAAAATAAGTGCGCCCCAGGCAAATCGACGAAAATCTCAAGGGTGCCCCCGAAGGTGATGTGAAATGTAAGGGGAGGACCTTACGGAGCGCATTATTTACCGAGTTGGATTTTTTTTAATTTTTTTTTTCCAGACAAAGCAGGATTGTTCCTGGTTCAATCTGTTCGTGTCCGGCCCTCCCCTAGCACACTCGCATCGATGGAGACATGGTACCGCAGTCTCGAGTGTCGTTGCGGGGCCATGGTAGCCATTGGCAAGCGGCGAGGGAGTTGGACAAGAGGAATGGCGCCTCCCATAGGCGTGGACTCCCATCAAAGCCAAGGCTATGGCAGCCTCCCTTCTGCCCCTCTATCTTCTGATAGCCCACCACAGGCCGTTCACTGTCTACATGTGATGAGAAACTGCCTGCAATGTCCTCGCTAACAGGAGTGACTTCTCTTGAGACGTCTGCCTCCACACCCCAGGCGCATCCCCCATAGCGTTCTCCATCGCCCCAAAACGTACAAAAAACACGCGTACAACTAAGTTGCCAGTAGGCGGGCTATGGCGACGATCTCCCTTAGTTGGTAGGAGACACTGATGATGGCAGTGGGCGCGTTGCACATACGTCTGCCGGTTTTTAATTCAAATTTCCGCCAACACGCGCACCTTTCATATCACGGACTGTCGGGTTCTCGCGCCCGCTGAGGTGCCCAGGCAAACCGGTTCATCCCGAAAATTGCATGTCCCATGGACCCATAGGACATGGACAAGTTCTCGTCCGCCAAAGCGCCTTCACGGACGTCTGCACCCGACACCGCGAGGTTCTGACATGGGGACCTCCTCACCTGAGATGTAAGGGCGGGTAAGTGTAGGGCCTTCCTTAGAACAATGAAAAAAAAAAAGGGTAAATTAATCACCCTCGACTAGTTAGGGCGCCCTACAAATGTAAGAATTTGTAAGTGGTGTGGATCGATGCCCAAAGCAGGTCAGCCGCAAGGAACCTGTGTTTATTGATTTGGGGATACCGTGTATTTACTGATTTGGGGATACCCTGTATTTACTAATTTTGGGGATAACCTGTATTTACTGATTTGGGGATACACTGTATTTACGGATTTGGAGATACCCTGTATTTACTGATTTGGGGACATAGAGTGTGACCTTCACCACCACTATATACCCAAAATACCTTGTTGTGTATACACAACGAAAAAGGCAACCAAGGAATTGTATGTGAGTTATTAGTATAAACAACTCATCAAAAAAGAGGAAAGAGAAGAAGAAGATGGAGAGGAAGAAGGAGGAAAGAAGAAGAGGAAGGAGGAGGAGGAGGAGGTGGAAGAAGCAAACGAAGGATATAGTAGAAATCCCGAACACGACATAGTTCTGACATAAAAATAAAGTGACAACATCTCAAAACGTACGACGATGACCTGACTGGTTTCGGCTGGCCGCCGTGACCTGCGCTCATCAGGGTTTTTTTGGTTTTGTGTGAAAGGTCAACTATATATATCCGACGTATGGATGCCTAAGTAGTACGTATGAAGAACTAACCTCTGAAAGGTGACTACATACGAAAGATAAAATGTACCAAGTCTCAAAAAGAACTAAGACCAAACATACATAACCGGTATTCTTCAGACAATCATCGTTTTGTAGCCGAAGATCCCAATGATCACGTCCCAATCTCCAAAAAAATTGAATTCGAGTTTGAAGCCGCTCCAGAAGTTCCTATAAAGCTACAATTACCAAAACTACACAAACTGTCTACTGGGCAACATGCAAGTATTCTTGTTACTGGGCCTAACAACCCTTCAATTAAACTGGTACCTTATACAAACTGCAATCCTTTCTTAAACCGGTACCTCCACCATACAAATTGCAATCCTTTCCTTAATCCGGTACCCCTACCATAGATTACAAGAACAGATAACCCATTCTTACCAGAGCAATACCCCCTTCCATCAGACTGATACCACGGTCATTCATTACATGTAGCATAGAGCAAATACCCTTCCAATAAACCATTACCCCCTTCATTCATCGTAATCCTAAAACTAAACAAACTACTTTGCGGAGTATCAAAATCGTCTTACATCGGAGCTGGTACCCCTAAATATTAGCACAAAGTGTTTCAACTGGTCAGAATCGGTAGCCATTCATTCCACAGTCCACAAAATTTGTTTGAGAAGCTGATAAGTGCATTGTCGAAACAGTCATCCGGATATTCCTTCCTCAACAGTTTAAATTTTAAGGTAAATAGATACATAAGTTCAGCGCCTCGAATCGTTGTGAACAATTTAACATGATGCAGAAAGAGGCCAATTACTGCCATCTTCTGCGTTTGACTTGAGAAGGAGACGAAGTGTTGAATGCTCTAAAAGATCACCCGCTCCGGGCCGCTCGTTCTTCCTGGTTACTTGATTCTTATGGGTTTTTGCACAACCCAATCTCTGCCCACCATCCAAAATTTGAAGCACACAACCCAAAAACTCCCAACGCTGTCCTTCATTGATTTTTTCCAAGACAAGATTGGAATCACAACAACTTCGGAATCTCTGGATAAGCTGTTGTCCTTCAGTTATTGATTACCTTAAGTTCTTTCTGCAGATCACAAAGCTAGATACATCGTCCACCAAACGAAAACCATGAACCAACTTCCGTTGATTGCCAAGTGTCGACAGGAATGAGAACTCGTTGTAAGCACGTAGTAAACATGCAAGAGCATGACTGGAGGACTTATCCATTGGAATCCCAACCGTCTGCTTCAACAGCAGCCCATTAACCTTAACAAAAGTATTGCCTAACTCAAAAGCGACAAAACTCTAGATTTGTTGAAAACTGATCATACTCCAGCCCTCCTCGTAAGTACCAGAGACAATCTTAACGTCTTTTCCTCTTTTCTTAACACCGACTGCCCAAAAACCTTGACTCATCCAATAGTCTGTTGCCCATTCTATAGCCTTTAGGATAGAAGAGTGAGGTAGATTATAAAACATTTTTTTTGAATTCAAACGAATCACCAATGAGAAAGAAGTTACTACTTAGTTTTTTATTTATATCTACAATGCTCTTAACAAGATTTGTAGCTCTTCTAAGATTAAGATGGAAGTTGAATGGAAGTTTCCACAGAAGCTGATTGACCGCTCGTGAGATCTTTTTTTCTCCCGTTGCAGCATTCTCGGAAAAGGAGGGACAAATAGGTCTTCATTTGTTAATAGTCTTTTGTTTGGGGATACAGTACGCTTGCCACAACGATCCTTTATCGTTTCACTTAGACACCCTTTGCAGACGTGATTCAAGATATATAGTCTTACACTTTGTCACGACAGTAGATTCATCAGCCTCACACCTTACAAAAGACAGATTATCCAAGAAAAGTTCATTTAATCCTGATTGATATGTCATTGGACAACACACGAGTGTATTCCCTGCATTGTTGTCGATCGGCACACGTACCAAATAGTCGAAAATGGGTTTCAAGATGGCAAGGTTCTCTGTGCAACACTCCTTCGAAGTAAGAAGACCCTCAGACAAACCAATCCGAGCAGACAAAGGGAGGGAGGAAGAAGAAGAAGTAGTAGCATAGGGACAAGAAGTAGTAGGGAGAGAAGCTGAAGAAGAAGAAGAGAAGGAAGAGGAACAAGCAGAAGAAGAAAACAGAGAAATAGAAGATGTAGAAGATGGAGGTGAATTAAGACACGAAGCCAGCACATTCTTAGATAAGATCCCAGGAGGAAGAGACGGCAGAGACCGGAGAGATCCGAACAAAGAAGTGATCTGATTTCTCCAATTACCTAAACTGTTGAAGCGAGAAGGTTTGATGATGTTTTTGGAATTGTGGAGTCAGGAGGGAAAAACAGGATTGTCATTGATTCTGAACAGCATGTGGTCATTGCTACGAGAAAGAGAAGAGGAAACATAGTCATTATCGCAGCAGCAAGATTCCGCCACCGACCCTCTAGCATACACTCGGAAGTTATTAATGAAATCTCTGACAGATCGATTACGATGTCGAGCGCATTGGTCTGGCACCACTCAAGGGCAGCGCGAGACCCTCCCGGCCGCGTCACGCAGGAGTTGGATCTTAATCCTTGTTGCGATACATACATGGAGCTTCCATAAGCTGCTCCGGCCGAGTGCGCCAGCCATACCTCTCGCGAACCCCTACGACAGGATATGGCCTACGCGAGGCACGACTTAGCTCAACCTTGAGGGAGCTGTCACCTCCCTTCGGTGGGCGTATCCCCGCCGAGCTACCAGTCCACAGTACGAAAGCTGATCAGCTGCAATCGCAGAGGTGGACCAGCCGAGGGCTTTTCTCGTTCGCTGTAGCATAGGGGGTACACGTGGTAATACGCCTCTATCGGACCCGCACGCGAACCGTCAACTCGGGGGGGCTGAAGTCCCAAGCTCGGCCCGTCGTCGGTCGACTAGGACGTATCCTACTCACCACGCACACTTCACTCTACGAGCACAAAGAAATAAAACACAGACATGCACACATCGAAATAACGTGACAACACTCCTAGTCCCTTAGTAGCCATCCCATAACTTGTCGATGCGAAAATCGGATAAGCGTCGCGCGCGAGACTTTGTATAAAACCGTGTGCACGCAGGGCCAACTCATATCGACACGCAATGCAAGAGTACGCAAGCGATCGAAGTGATGGCGTACTGTGTAGTACCCATACTCACGCGACCCTCATTAGTCTCCAAGGTCGCGTTCGACACTCAAGTGTCGGCTGACACGCGCCTCGAGGGGTTAATCTTTCGGCGCCAGACAACTGCCGTGCGCGGTTGAAGACCACACACCCTCTTCTGCACCCTGTGCAGAGTGGGTGGTACACAGATCCCTACCTGTAGTGGCGGTCGTTTCTTACTGCCCTGGAGATGAGCCCCACTCTAGGCCTGGACAGAAGTCAAGGGGTTTGACTTTGACGGTTGCTACGGACTATAACGTCCAACCATAAAAATTAACAAGCAAAATCAAACAATAAATAAACAAGCATCCCAATACTCCATAATCAAATCAAGGCTCGAGATAACAAACAAAAGAAAGGGGGAAACATAAACCCATAAGGTATATAGATCGTGCGACACATAATTGTCATTCTCACTGTCTCCAAAGTATGGTCCATATACCAAGCTCCAAAATGCTAACCTGCATAAAGCACAGGCACACACAATAACCACATTGCCATACATCAATGTGATCAATTTTACTGTTTCCTGTATCTCACACCACACCTCACACAATCAAGCCCCAGTCATAGTTCAACTTTCCATAAATTTCATAGTTCTTTATAATGGCTATTTAAAAGAAGTGCGGTTAAAACCCTCAAAGAAACATATCAAATCACAGGGCTAGGACAATCAAGCTGAGGTACAGGTGTAAGCAAAGTTATGTTATGAGCCGACAAGTCGGCGATCAACCAACCGACCTGTTATCAGTGAGAACTGAAGATGATCCTCGTAGGACCAAACAGAAGGTAGTTCAAATCTTGAATCGAACGTCCAAGGAAGACCTGTATCTTGCGATAGATCAATGTTCAAGCTAAATCGTCAACGTATGGAGATCAAACCCCTATGACACGTCTTCACTCAAGACTCTCCTGATAACCAAGCTTAGGTCTATCTCTAAGCCGGTGCCCAAAGAAAGGTAGGCCTACGGCGGAATCTCCCCCATACAGAGTGGATCGCCAGAGTCGCCACCTGTCAAAATATAATCTATCTCCTTTAAACTAAGGAAATTTCGGCAGCGCTTTCCGTAGGAAAAGTGTCTTTTCAGAACTTATACCAGCCCGAATATGAAAACAGGAGTAGTCTTTGACTTTCCAAAGTCCAATTTGGTCTAACTCCCTGAATTAGCAAAAATTTGGGCAGCACTCCATTTAGAAAAGAAGATTTCTCATATTTTTACTAAGCCATATATGAACTTTAGACAAGTTGAACTTTGAAAAGTCAAAATTTGACTAACTCCTTGGATTTGCAAAAATTTCGGCAGCGCTTCCCGTAGATAAAGTAGCTTACCAAAATTTATACAAAGCCAAGTATAACAAATGATCTCAAAAAATGCGGAAATTGACCTAAGTAAAAAAAAATAGCTCAGAAAATGCAGGAATTGAAACTAACTCATATGGCACGTGGCGAACGACTAAAGTAACTACCTATCAAACTGAAACTCAGACTGACTAGTAGCCTCACCCAGTCACATGCAGACCAAACCACGAAGGTAAGTACTCTCACCATCCCAAGTTCATCTGGGCAAACAATAGTTCACAGTCTTTCGGTAATTTAACCCTTCATACCCAGCTTACGTAAGGCATAAAGTCAGGTCACCCAAACTTATGGAATGTGTCTAACTCAGCCAAAGAGTATACACAAAACAGAGGGCAGAACTACTCTCTTCTTTGGGCATATGACTAGACCACTCTAGTCGCCGTGAACTGTTTAAGATATCAAAGTTATATATATTTGTCTTCCCCTTTGTCTTCTAAGGCTGCATATGAATGAACTAACTTAAGTCCAGCCTGCCCCAATTTACCACCAGTTTTATTCTGAATTATACTCTCTTCAAGTTGTGATAGGCTATAGTCAGACCACCTAAAGTTATAGAACGGTCTGATTAGCATGTTCTTAAATAGAGTAATAGTAAAGTATAGCCAAATTACAACCTTTGGGTTCCAGCATGCGCGGGCTTTGAGTCAGACCACCTGAACTTACAGAACAGTCTAACCCTCTGCCTGATTCGTTCCCCTCTGATCCATTATGTGCGAGGCATTGGGCTAGATCACTTGAATGTACAGAACGATCTGCCCTCTGTCAGGTTCATTCTCTCAAAATAAAAGCAGGAAGAGGCTAAGCCACCTAAACTTATAGAACGACTCAGACCTCCTCGTTCAGAACCAAATAAACAGGGGGAAAACCCAAATTAAACAAGGCGACCAAGACACCTAAACTTATAGAACGCACTTGGTCCCTGAAAAATCAACCACAGTCAAACTCTCGCAAGTCAGAGCAGTTAAGCCACCTAAACTTATAGAACAACCTGACTTTCCATGCAAAATCACAGCACTAGGTCTCCCCAAACTCATGGGGACTTCCCAGCCTCAATGACCCAGTCAACCTTCATACAAAACAACCTTCCATCCTGCCCTCCCCCAGATGCAATCTCTTTTTACAATCTGCTTTCAGCCAATACAACAAAGTCGAAACTGAGATTAGAGAAGCCTTCCTTTACTTAAGTCTGGTTTGTGTCCTGAAGTCAAACTCAAAGTCAAAGTATAATGCAAGCAGTATATTCAGTCAAAACACAATAGGTAGTACATATAAGGTTATAATCCGGGTTTATAGAGGAGAGCAATGATTACCTTTCCATTCCCTGCCTCCAGAACTCCTCCTGAGCTCCGGCAGAGCTCCCGCAATCGGTGGGCTGACTCCCCACAGAGTCTTGCTGTGGTCCTACGGGTTGCAATCCCGCCTGCCGCCTTCCTCTCGTAAGCAGGATTAAACTGAGAGTAAGAAGGATAGAGTGAGGGGTTTCTGACTCTCGAGATACAAGAGGGGGACAACTCAACTCTTAGGAGAGGGTCTTGTTACCTTCAATCGCCTGAGGGCCCCGCAATGGTAGCCTGAATGCGCAGCAGCTTGGTCAACCTGGAGTCAAACTGCCTGCTGTTGTCCTTCTGACGGTTCTTCAACTCCATAAATCTCCCCCTTTCTCAGTCCCTCCGCATAACTCATGACCCAAGGTACATCCGTCACCGGTAAATCTACAAGCTTACAACTCTCTTCTAGCCACTCCGCCTGATGGAGCGAACAGTGTGCTAGACAATTGTCAACAGCACGAATAGCGTGTTTGCTAGCAGGCAAACCTCAACACAACTCCTTGCCGTTCCGTCCTACAGCACGAATAGCGTGTTTGCTAGCAGGCAAACCTCAGCCTCACTCAGCGGTATGGGCATGTCGCTGTCAAAAGTAACTCTTCAAACTTGTTATTCACTTCCGAACACTCCGCGCGACAGGCTGGTTGACCGCGGCGTAGGAGCAGCGGAAACCTCAGGCACGAAACTCGACGTAGGAGCAGCGGAAACCAGCACTAAAATATTGAGCAGCAGAGAAAAGCACAATAGTAACACCGGTTTTAGCAGCGGGACACCAGTATTAACAGTTTTGAAGTCTCATCCGTAGCAGACAAAATCACTTAGTTGACCGGGAAACCGAGACACCGAATTCGGAGGCCAACGAGAGTATACTCTCGTCAGTGCCAACATACGTATCCAGGGCTTTCCTTCCCACTCGGCTCTTACTAGCCTCTTAGTGCTCAGGCTACTGCCACGCAATTAGTAGCAGCCTATGTATCGGCAATGTACTCGACATCAGCAGCAGCAACACGGAATGCCTGAGGATGTCAACTTCACAGACCACCACCAAGACCAGGTACATGCCTACTTTGGCTACGGTAGGTTGGCCTCTCTCCCAGTTCCCAACACGGACTAGCTGTCCTCCCTCACGATCACAGATGCGCTGACCTAGTAAGTAGCCTCGCTCCCCACCCCCACCTGCTCACCGCCTGCTCCTCAAACTCGACCAATGCACACTCCATGGATGTGCCTGGCCGCTTAATTTGGCCAAGTATATTCCGAGGTTAGGTGGCAAGGATTATGAACGACCGAGATACCAATCCTCCGCCAAACATTGATGAGTTGCGCCCGGGTACAGACCACAAACGTAGTCACAATGGCCGGTGTGGGGGCAAATTGCGCCTGAACGGGAGTCGTATCCATAACCATGGCGGTATGCACCCAAGCCAGCAACGCCTAAGCAGTCAACGTGCCAAACAACTGCATCGAAACCCGACACAAGGAGTACGATGCTTCGCACGAGTACACATACAAAAAAGAATAGAATAAAATAAAAAATAATAAAGAAAGAAAGAAACAATAGGTATGAACCTACCCCGAAAACACGAGAAGATACATCTCTGTTTTCACTACGCAGCTCCTATCTCTCGTAGATGTCATGTCATTACTTTAAACAAGAATTTGATCCAACCGTCTTTTCCATAGCACCTTAAAACCCTTGACCGGCCTCTTCACTCGCTCGATTCCTCAGAGAATCGAGAGAGTAACCTCTTTTTTTTCACACCATATCTTTATGTCTCGCCACCACCACGCACTGCATGTTCCATCTAACTCCTCTTTTACTAACATTTCGCTGGTTCTCACTTCAGAATAGGGGTCGCCAAGCCCGAAAACCCCCAATTCGAGTCCTTACCCGCCCGATTTCATCAAGAAACGAGCGAGATAAATAACTCTTCTCCTTCGTTTGCTCCACTTCCGCCATCCTCAGCGCAGCGCTTTCTTCTTCAACCCTCTATCCTACTACCCTTCTTCCAAAACTAACTACATAGTCGGATTCGCCTTATCTAAAAACCCATACTCGTTCCTCTCCTCGCCCAATTTCGTCAAGGATCGGGCGGGCTTTACATTTTTCTGCTTCCACCTACTTTGCTCGCTTCTGCCATAGCCCGTATCCAATTTGCACGCACCCGGCACTGCTTCACGCCCGGGTTCATTCGCCAGTTCCCTTCGCCTTCGTCTTTGTGCCAAGCTGTGCGTTAACACATACCCCACCCAATCGATACTGACGAATGAGACGGTGCTCACCGATGTCAAAATCCGCTGAGAAGCTTCGTGACAACTCACCTGTCGGCCCGGTCTGCCCTGCGATGATAGCGTTGGAGCGCCCCTCATATGCTCGGCCGCGGCAGCTTCAGCGCTGTACTGAGTAAGAGGGCGCTGCGAGGCCTACCTCTAAGTCTAGGTGGTACGACCCCCAGCGCAGATCTTGGCGGTATGCAAACGAGACCCTGGGGACAAAAGTGGGGAAGATCTCGAGTGAACGCCCGCTGCAGCAGTCTCCCACTTGTCTCGTTCGGTTCTTTTTTCCACCACCTCGACTGCCCTCGGCGCGAATTCGCGCCAGGTTCAATCTCCTCTTGGTTGCCTCACACCCCACTGCCTCAGCGCTCGTCGCTGCTCCTCTCTCCTCACTCTGTGGCTCCCCGCTTTCCCCCTATTGCGAATGTACCCTGTGCGCCAACCCATCCCGGTTCCTTCCTTCTTTTTGTGTCCGCAGTCGGTTCTTGCAGCTCCGCCTGGCCTCTGCTGTACTGCCCCCAGCTAAGCTCTCTACGTGCCCTGCAGTGCCCTCTGCTTGCCTCGCTGTGGTTTCAGCTCGCCCCAGCTGCGGTCTCTTGCAGCTCCGTGGCGCTATCGGTTCGCCCCGCTGCCAATCTTTGCAGCTTATGGTCCGAGGGTAATCCGAGGGCAAGCTTAGTGCCCACGACTTGGAGATATACCGCTGTCGGGCGCATCGGTCCGGCACCGCACGTGGCAGCGCGGGACCCTCTCGGCCGCGTCACGCAGGAGTTGGACCAACCTCATCACGAACCCACGAATGGAGCTTCCTTAGGCCGCTCCGACCGAGTGCGCCAGCCATACCTCTCGCAAGCCCCTACGAAAGGATAGGGCCTACGTGAGGCACAACTTACCTCCACCATACGGGAGCTGTCGCCTCCCTTCGGTGGGCGTATCCCCGCCGAGCTACCAGTCCACAGTACGAAAGCTACTCGGTTGCATTCGCAGAGGTGGACCATCCGAGGGCGTTTCTCGTTCGCTGTAGGGGTAAGCGCGGTAATACGCCTATCGAACCCGCACACGAACCGACATCTTGGGGGGGGCTGAGGTCTCAAGCGCGACTCGTCGTCAGTCGA
Source organism: Chara braunii (assembly GCA_003427395.1). Classification (NCBI taxonomy): domain Eukaryota; kingdom Viridiplantae; phylum Streptophyta; class Charophyceae; order Charales; family Characeae; genus Chara; species Chara braunii. The sequence continues at coordinate 241,776 of BFEA01000909.1, read as the reverse complement.
CTAGGACGCATCCCACACACCATGCGCACACCACTCTACGAACAAAAAAATAAAATACACACACACACATCGAACAACGCGACAACAGTCTTAGTCCCTTAGTAGCTGTCCCATAATTTTTCGACGCGGAAATCGAATAGGCGTCGCGCGCGAGACTTGGTATAAAAGCGCGCGGACGCTGGGCCAACTCATATTGACTCGCAATGCAGGCGTACGAAAACAATCACAATGATGGCGTACTATGTAGTGCCCATATTCGCGAGGGCCTCGTTAATCTCGAGGGTCGCGTTCGACACTCAAGTGTCGGCTGACACTCACCTTGAGGGTTAATCTCTCGACGCCTGACAACCGCCATGCGTGGTTGAAGATCACACACCCTTTTCTGCACCTTATGCAGAGCGGGTGGTACACAGGTCCATACCTGTGGTGGGAGTCGTTTCTTGCGGCCCTGAAGGTAAGTCCTACTCCAGGTCTGGGCAAAAGTCAATGGGTTTGACTTTGACGGCTGCCACGGACTATAACGTCCAACCATAAAAACTCTAAAAAGCAAAACGAATAGGCCGAGGATTCCCTTGTTCCAACCGGGGTCATGATCCTTGCGGTACCTGCCCCGTCTTCGAGTGGTGCCCACGGCCCACAACAATCCCAAGCGTTCGTGTCTACGGGCGAGCCCCGCGATCCCATAACCTTTAGACGCTGGTGCGGCGAAGCGGCACGCGCAGAATCTTAACATAAAGTCGCGCGACCGCTGGCCAGTCCTATACCAACCAACGATGCCAGTCATATGTGGTAATCGCGACTCCGGCCTCGCGATATTGAATGGCTGAAGGAATATATTGCGAGGGGTTACCCCTCACAATATTGAACGACTGAAGGACGCGTCCTTCGACCCTTGCGACACCTCCGCCTTCAGGGTCGGGTGTCTCGACGGGCAGTGAAGGTAGGCTCTGCACGAGGGGGAGTCCCTCCCCTGGAAAGTCCGGGGTTTGGAATGCCCTGGACAAGGACCTTGAGTCCCAGCCTAGGACTAACGTCTGACTAAGGAATCCCCTAAGAAGCAATAAAATTAGAGGGAAGGACCTCCCTTGTGTCCCCTCCATCTTAGCCTTTAAGTATACTTTTTTGTACGGGGCCCCTTAGGTTCCGCGAACACCCAGCGTAAGTACACCCATGCATACACACACAAGGGAGATAGAGTTGCGACGATCACTTTTCATAGGCACAGTGGGACTCCTCATGACCGTATGTACATATATATATGGGATCGCAGGCAATCTAATTCCAAATTCCGAACCACAGGGCCTACCTGCAATCACATCAGGGAATTGAACAACAAACCACGCACTACACGGAGTCAGCCCCAACCATTCTCTATACTCATACCCCTCGCTTTAGCCATGCAAGCCCCAATCTCCGATCCAACCAACCAAAATTAAATACTCAGCACCTTTGTCAAATGACCATTCAATAAAAGTCTGGGTAAAACCCTTAACAAACAATAAAGTCACCAGGGCCAGAGCCTTTTAGGTTGAGTATGGAAAGCGAGTTGGAATTGAATCGTAAACCGACGAATCGGCAACCGACCTGTTATCAGTGATAATAGAAGATGATCCTTGTAAGATCAAGTTGAATCTAGTCCAAATTTTGAATCAAGCGACCAAGAGGACCTGTAACACAGGACAGGCCAATCCCCAAGCTAAATTCATAAGTGTATGGAGATACAACTCCATAATACATTCTCACTCAAATCATCCTGGCTCACTAGGCCTGAGTCTACCCTTAAGCGGTGCCCAAAGCAAAGGTAGATCCTGGCATGATCTCTCCTATATAGAGTGGATCGCCAAAATCGTCCCCTGTCAAGATATAATATAACTCCTCTAAATCAAGAAGATTTCGGCAGCGCTTCCCGTAAGAAAAGTGCCTTTCCAGAATTTATAGCAGGCCAAATATGGAAAACAGAAATAGTCTTTGACTTTCTAAAGTTCAATTTTGTCTAACTCTCCGAATTAGCAAAAATTTGGGCAGCACTCCCTTTAGATAATGAGGCTTTCCAAATTTTTACTAAGTCATATATAAACTTTAGACAAGTTGGATTTGCTGAAATTTCGGCAGCGCTTCCCGTAGAGAAAGTAGCTTACCAAAATTTATACAAAGCCAAGTATAATAAAAGATCCTAGAAAATGCGAGAATTGACCTAAGAAAAATAAAGTTAGCCAAGAGAATGCAGAAATTGAAACTAACTCCTATCGCTCTAGCATGTGGCGAGCCTCTAAAGCGACTACCTGTCAAACTAAAACTCAACCCAAGTAGTAGCCTCACTCGGTCACATGCAATGCCAAGCCACAAAGGTAAGTACTCTCACCATCCCAAAGCATACATGAACAGACAATAGTTCATGATCTCTCAATGCTTTATCCCTTATACCCCACTTACATAAGGCATAAAGTCAAATCGTCCAATCTTATGGAACATGCCTGACTCAGCCATTAAGTATACACGAACAGGTTGCACGACTACTTTTTTCTTCCTTTGGGCGTATGATTAAGGCGTTCATCTTATAAGCAAGGCTCAGCCACCGGGAGCTCTTTAATATCCAGATTATATATATCTTTCTGCGCTTAGTGTTTAACTGTTGGGCGTAGGACTGAGTCGTTCATCTTAGAACAAGGCCTGGCCTGCCCAGGGTTACCTTTAGTTATACTCTTAGTTATACTCTCTTCATTTCATGATAAGCTATAGCCAGACCGTATAATCTTATGGAACGCATGCTTGGCTAGCCTGTTCATACATAGGATAGTATAAGGTATAGCCAAAATTTAATCTTTTGGGTTCCAACATGTGCGAGGCATTGGGCCAGACCCTCCAATCTTACGAAACTGGTCTGGTCCTCTGTCGGGTTCGTTTCTCTCTGATCCTACTGTGTGTGGCATGAGTCCAAAGTCGTCCAATCTTATGGACATGCTTCGCTCTCAGCAAGAGTTACCCCATCAGAACAAAACAGGAAGGGGCTGAGCCGTCCAATCTTATGGACTTGCTGAGACCTCCTCGACCAAAAACAAAAGAAACAGAACAACCCCCAACCAAACATGGCAGCCAAACCCTCCAATCTTATGGTACAGGTTCGGCCCCTGAAAAGTCAACCACAGGCAAACCCTCGCAATTCAGCGCAATCAGACCGTCCAATCTTGTGAAACTGGTCAGACCCTCCAGGCATTTTGAAAATAAAGCACAGCGGTCAGGCCGTCCAATCTTATGGACATGTCTGACCCCATAGGACCCATTCAGGCTCAAGCAAAACCACCTTTCACCCTACCCTTCCCCCAGATGCAACCCCCTTGTGTTCACAATCTGCCTTCAGGCAATCAACAAACTGAAACTGCGATTGCACACACATTCCTTTATTTAATCTGACTTGTGCCCTACCCGTCAATCCAAAGTCAAAATAGGGGTACACGCAACATACTCAGTCAAACACAGCAAGATGTACAGGTAGGGGTTATGTCAGGGTATATAGAGGGAAAGCAAATGGTTACCTTTCAGTTCCCTGCCTCCAGAGCCTCGCCTAGGCTCCGGCAGAGCTCCCGCAATCGGTGGGGCAACCTCCCACAAAGGCCTTGGCACGGATTACGGGTTGCAATCCCACCTGCCGCCTTCCTCTCAAAACCAATGGACTAGATTTAGAGAAAGAAGGGCAGAAGTAGAAAGGTTTAGTCTCTCAGATACAAGAATGGTGCACTCAGACTCGCGGGAGAGGGCCTTAATACCTTCGATCGCCTGAGGGTCCCGCAATGGCGGCCAACAATCGCAGCTTGGCCAATCCTGGGTCAAACTGCCGCAATCAATCCCCTGGCGAGCTCTCAAATCGCAGCATTTGCCCCTCCTCTCAAGCCCCTGACTTCATCTCCTTCCCACACTTTCCGCCTTTTGCAGCAAACAGCCAACCCGCAGCCAACTCAGCAACTGCAGTAGCAAAACACACAGCCACAGTTGACAGCAAGACGCACAGCTAGAGACACAACCACAAAAGGCAGAGCGGTGCACAGCGTAGCAAGCATACGGCGGCTCACGCGATTGCACCAGGCAACAGCACAGCATCCCGTCGTCACAGTCCTCGAATGCAGCAACAGTCTTGGCACAGTCAGCAACTGGTTATGCCCTGTGCCCAACCAATAGCGACAACAGTTGTACCCAGAGTGACGCAACAGTCCGCAGTAGACTTCGCAAACACTGTCGTAGTGTGGTGGTCAGGGCAAGCCGTGGGATCCTCAGCAAAGGAGCAGCAAGGGTGCTGCAACTTCACAATCTGCCCTTCCCGTTCCGTAATTCCATCGTGCCCCAACCCAATACCAGCTGCATTTTGCAATCGGGTCGTAACGGACAATGACAGTCAGCAGCAGCTCGTTGCTACTTCGGCAAGTAACCCAGCAACAGCTTCCATCAATACCTTGCATACAACCGCTGGACTCTGCAACAGCTTACGATGCAGACCCCGCCATGTCGCAACGCTGTTTAGCAGCTCTAGTTCATCCAGCAGCCCGACCGGCAAGTGATTGTCACCTCCAATCTTTGTTTGCGGATTCGGCTGGGTCCGCTGGTCCGATAAGGCTCAGGTACGTACCCTCATGTCATCACCCCCGTTTCCTTGTCCTTCTCTGCGTCCTCCCTCTGTAGGCAGGTTGTTCCCACCGGAGAACAACCAGCTAACTTTCTGGCCCACAGACAGGTACTCAGCCCGTAACTCCCCCCTTTCTTACCAAGCCGCCATGATGAACGCGAGCTTCAGGCCACACCTTGAGCAACGACCGAGGCCTCGACCATCATGAGCGAGGCGAAGATTTGGGCGGGAAGAAGAGCGGTACTATGACCGCGAGGGGCAGCCACATACGCGGCTAAAAGGTAAGTATCCAACGACTCCCTTCCTGATTTTGACGCCCTTGGCCTTCCCGCGGCCAACCCGACTCCCTTCCTGTTATTGACGCCCTCGGCCTTCCCGCGCCGTATGGCCCGACGGTCTTCGAATGTCGGGGGAAAGGAAAACGTCCAATCGTCGGACCCCCCCTTTTGCGCATGGCCATGCAATCCCGCTCTGTATCGTTCCAATGTCTGGGATATCCTGGAGGATCCACACCGGCCGACGCCCCCCCTGCTTCTCCGTATGCACCTGGCGCAACGCACGACCAGATTCCTTGTGGATCTTTGTGCCCCAATCTCATACCAGTGTCCCAACGGATCGGACCGTGCGATGCCCCGTGGCGGCCCCAAAAGCCACGCGGTCTCCTTGCCCACCCCTTCCACGGTTACTAGTGGGAATCACGGGCCGCCGGCCTAGTGCCGGGTGGCTAAAGGCAGGGGTAGGCCGTAGACCCTAGAGAAAAAAAAGAAAGAAAACAACACCAACCCAACACCCCACGACACGGTCGGGATTCCCTGAGGCGTGCATAACCCCTTAAACTCTTACCCCGTGGGTAGACGTGGGCTCGCAGCCACGTTGTGCTGGCTTGCAGCCATCCAATAGGGGTTGCGCCCTAGAGGTGCTAACCTTTACCGTATAGCTTGGTATTCCTCAATATGCCTTAGGATTAGCGCCGGTGTCTAGACGGTGCGTCGCAAAACAAACCACAGGCCCACTGCGGGACTACGCAGGGGTCTGTCTCACTTTCATAGGTGTTTACCAGCTCCCTATGGGACAACATAGGGAACACGGCCCCCGTGTCACGATCACAAATAATTTCACCGCTAGGCTCATACCAGGCTATGGCCTATTGACTTGATCAGAGACAACAGACCACACATCCCAGAACATCTTTATGCACTGACTTGCGACCTTCTCAGTTCCACCAATGGTTCCGACCGTAATCTTGGTTCCTTTCGTCAGACTGTATCACTCAAACATTGCTTACCATGTCATTAAATCTATTAACCGCTTTTCACATGAAGGAGGTCTCTCTCAATAGGTCTCCCAGCCATCCCTCTCTTCTTATAGGATAGACTATCACGTGCCATGGTTCTTACAGCCCCGCCCTCCTTTGGGGATGGGTCTGTCAGTGAACAACTCTTCCACCTTCCATAATCTGAAGGGGTCTCAACCATAGAACAACTCCAACTAAGAGGCCTTCTTATGGTCCGTCTCTCTAACTTAGACATGAAACGACTCAAACCGAGGGGTCAACTTATGGGCCCCCTCCACAGCTCAGCCATAAACATTCGGCATGGAAAGCATCCGAGCCTTACAGGCTCGCAAGACCCCTTAGGGTCCTCGCATATCTGTTACAAAACAGCCGCACTGCCCCCCCTTATACTCGGCCGTTTCGCCTGCCCAAAAGCAGAGAGCGCGAGTATACCGGGGAGTCGACGGTATACCATTCACACAGTACAAAATAGATGAGATGTATCCCTCACATCTCTCACACAAAGCCATCATACATTGGGATAACGCCACACATGTGAGAGTGATCGTGACCGTCACAAGAGTAAGTCCCACAGAGTCTGGAATCAAAAATATACTCGAGAGCAAAATATCCCCCTCAAGTCTCAATACAACACTTAACTCAAGCTCTCACACACACAACTTGCAGGATGTACCTAGGAATAGGATGCCTGCCCCAATGAACAACTTAAACACTCAGCTCACTGTTCCACTCTACAGGGTAGACTCACACCCCAGGTATTATGGCTCTTAGGATCCAATCAGAAACGTAAACAAGGTTTCCAAACCTCCAAAACTAATGTACACATCACATAGTCACAGGCATCTCACAACTGAATCTCATCCGCCGAATTGTATCACACACAAAACCCAAAGACCGATCAAGCCCTGTCGCCCATGTATGTACAACTAGACAGGACTCTCGCGGCGAACTCGAACATGCGCACCCCTAGAACCCACTCAACCGACTCAGAGTATGTACAACCCTAACCCGCCCTCTGTGTACAGAGGAACTCTAGTCCTACTGTCATATGGGCAGACCAGCCCCTAGTCACTCATGACCTCTTGGTTCTGCCTATACAACTATGCCTTAACCCCATCTGGAGCCCGCTCTACCACTCGCCCCTGTCTGTCATACATCCTCCCACCGCTCTCTGTCACTCTCGCAACCGCCTTATCCTTGAGGAACTCTGGGCATTCAAGAGCCCTAAGTACGCCATGCTTGCAGAAGAAGCACTGATCGTCTGGTCTCCCCTGACACCTCCTCTTCTTCTTCTGGGGTCCTGGCAACGACGGTGTCTCACTGGCCTCTCTGCTCATCTCATGGCTCTGGGGCATACTCCATGACTCCGCCAGTCCTGCCTCCATCATCTGGGTACTCGGCCCTGCTAGCATCTCACCTCCCTCGGGTCGGTACGCTGGAGTGTCCAATCTCAGTGGCCTACCCTCGCGGACCCCTCCCATCGTAGTCGCCTCCTCGTCTCTATGCAGGCCAGAAGGTTGTGGAGTCACGACAGTCGCTGTCCCGCTCATAACCTCATGCAGCTGCTCTGAGATGTGCTCTCTTGAGTCAGCTCCAGTAGCCCAAGAGCCTAACTACGTCCTCAACTCCCCCATCTCTGGCACACGCTCTGAGGCCTCCTGTCTCTGTGGCCTTCTTGGTGGCATCTCCAGCTCCACAGCTGCCACTAACTCATCCAAACAAGATACCTCCCCCTCCGTCGCCTCAGGCTCCGTGGACTGCTGCCCCTGTGAAGGTGCCCTCCCGCACTTCCAAAAGGATCGTAGGGGACTCCTCTGCGGGGCCCCCTCCCGCCAATGGAGGTCGGGGCCTCTGCACTAACTCGACCGCAGGGGTCTCAATCGTCATAGGGGTGACCTACTGTGAGGCCAACTCTGTAGGAGCCCTGAAGCTGAAACTCTCCTCCCCGGCTTTCCGCCTTGCTTCCGCCTCCGCCGGGTCCAGGAATACCTTTCCCATCCCTTCTCGCGGGGATGACGCCGCTGCCCCTCCCCGTCCGAAGAGCCCCTGTACTCTCTCCCCCTGGATACCATATCGTCTCTGCTCCGTCTTCTCGACCACCTTGGTGGCCGAGAGCCTCTCCACAATCGCTGCCATGTCCCGGAGCCTCCTCTCCCATTCCGCCTCCTTGGCTTGCATACGGGATCTCCACGCTCGGTTCTCTGCCCTCTCCTCCATCAATTGGGTAGATAACTGCCCCACCTCCATCTTCGAGGCTGCCAGCTCATCACTAAGCATGGAGTATCATTGGAAGGACGTGATCGCTACGTCACGTACTCTCCCGTCGGTGCGCTCGATTGCCATCTTGGCGACTGAGAGTCCCAGGTCTCCAGTTTCTCGTGCCTAGTCCACCCTCTCGTCCTCTTGCCCTGCTTCTCGCGATATCAAGGGGGCGGCATCCCTCTTACCCTCATAACTGGCCCCGGTCTCCTCGATCCTCTGCTCGCTCGTCGGCGGGTCGATTGGTGGCTTCGGCGCCTCCCCTGTGGCCTCCATCCTAACCTTCTCCTGGTATAACTCCTCCAGACGTACCTGCATTCTCGCGTGCTTCTCTTCCGCCGTGTCCACAGGTGGCCTCCTCGTCCACGCCTCGTGGGCCTCTCGTAGTGGGGCCCCCGTACTCACCCCCTCCTCAGCGGGTCGCAACTCTGGCAGTGGCCCCTCGGAAGTCCGCATCTAAGTGTCCAAGGGCTCAGTCGCTTGCTCGGCTAACTGTGATGCCTCAGTAGCAGGTGCCCCCGTCCTCTCATCCTCCTGTCGCCCTTCTGCCCCTGCCCGCATCGGAGGCGACGTAGTGATTTCCGGGGGCGGTACTGGAGCCTCCTCGCTGTCCGGCTCCGGAATCCCCTCAGGCCAATACTGTCGCGTCTGCTCCGGAATCGGGGCAGGAGGAGGGGTATCATCCCTGACGATAATAACCTTCTCGCCTCGCAGCCCTCCTGGCCCACGCGGCTCCGCCTCTGGCTCGTCCGCTACTAGCTCATATCGTGTTGGCTCATCCTGACCTGCTCCTAACTGCGACGTCCCCCATTGGGACGCATCAAGATGGGCCTCCAGGCTGTCGAGCGGTGTCTTCGATGGTACAGCCTCCTCCTCCTCTGGCGGCATCGTTGACGGGCCCCGTAGATCACTACCCGTGATCCGACGAAACTCCACCTGCTCAAGTCCATGGGCAGGTGGTAACTCCGCTGCCTGAGACGGCCCCGCGGCCTGAACTGGCTCTACTGCCTGGGCGGACTCCACTGGCCCCTCTCGCTTGGCCAAGGCCTTTCGGCCTCCTCTAGTCGTAGCGGCTCCTCTCGCCTCTGGGTCCGGCGGCCTCTTGCTTCTCTGACGCCTCTCCACCCTGGGCAGGTCTCTCCATCTCTGGCCGTCGAAACGCCTGCCTCAGTTGAGCCTGGTAGTCCTCCCAATCACGTGTCCTATCTCGAATCTGCCTCGCCATCGGCCTCTCCACCCTCTGTGTCCTGAGGGGCAACGTCTGCATTTACTCCTCCTGCCCACCCCCCTGGTCGCGCATATACTGCTCGTAGGCACGGATGAACTCTTCCGCATTGCCTTCCTCCAACCGAATAGGCAGCCCATCTGGTCCCCGCGGCGAAGCCCTTAGCCTCTGCATCCTCGCTTCTACATCCTGCCAGGTCAAAGCCTCCTCCCGAATATGCGCGATGGGCTCCTCAAAGCGCCCAACTCCCCTCAGGTGTCGTATCCTCTCTAAGGTAGACCAGCCCTCCCGTGCCGCATGTGCCTGGTAGGAGTCCAGAAAAAGCTCTATGTTATCGTCGTTAAAGATAGGCGTAGACTCCCTCCCAAACGGTCTGCACAAGTCATCCTCTCCTGATGCTCCCTGAGGCCTCTGTCGTGGCCGCGCGCCCCTCCCGCCCCTCTGCATGGCTATCTTCGAAAAGTCAGACCTGCACAACAAGCGAAAGAAAGCAAGCAAGTACACAACAAGGTTAACCATCAGCCCATCAAACTTTATGATAACACACATGCCTTTTCCTACCCCCTCACCTGTCCTGACCATAACGTGCAACACCTCAAGGACTAGTTCACTCTAAAGAATGCAGAGTTTTTCTTCAGCCTGGTCCCTGATACCAAATCCTGCCAGCCTGTCCCGTCCAGCTCTTCGATCTGATAGGCCCCAAATTCGCCACATCGCAAGATTCTATAGGGGCCCATCCATCTTTTGTCGAGCTTCCTCGACCATTGCTTCTCCAGAGAGGAGTCGTATAGTAACACGATGTCCCCCACTGCCAACGGCTTCTTCCTTACTCACGCCATCTGGTCCCACCTCATCTTATCCTCCATGCGGCTTCTCTTTACCTAACCAGCGGCCTCTCGCAATCTTTCCTTGGTCGCCTCCACTTGCCGCGCCCAAATATCGAGCAGTTCTTCGAAGGACAGGTTCACTTCCAAGTCATGGCGTCTCCACGTCTTCATAAAGCTTTCTATGGGAAAGGTGGCGTGCCTCCCGTACCACAGCGTGGCCGGCGCGTACTTGGTAGTCTTCTTCACAGTAACATTCTCCACGAAGAAAGACGCTCGCAGGAACTTCGGCCACTAACTAGGCTTGCCCTCTGTCCACTTAGCCAAGAGGTTCGTGATGGTACTGTGCCCCCTCTTCACAGGAGCGTTCGCTTGAGGGTGCGCGGCCGTAGTATAGTTGGCCACTACCCCATACCCTGCAAGCAAGGTTCGCACCTTATTGCAGGTAAACTCCGATCCTCGATCTATCACGAACTCCTTGACAAAAGGATAGCGCAGGTAATACTCTTCGATGCAACTTGCCAAAACTGGGCCAGTCTTCGTCCGGATAGCCCGACCGTCCACAAACCCGGTAAGGTTATCCCGAGCATCGAAGATGTAATTGCACCCATTTTTTCCAACTGGCATGAACAACAGGTCCAGGTGTACAACCGCACCCACTTCCCTTTCCAACCTTGGGTGCAGAGGCTCTCCCGGCCTTTGCGCTGACCTCTCCTGGCAAGGTACACAGGATTGGCGGTACTTGATGACCATCGTCAACATTCCATCCCAACGGTAGAGCTCGCTTATCTTCGCGCATGTGGCACCTATCCCTCTATGCGCTCCTACTATACCATCGTGTAGGGCTGCTATGATATCAATCTGCCGGTTCCTCCCACGTACGATCCTCTTGGGGTTCCCGACCTGCCGCTTTATAAACAGATGGTCATCTCTTACGACGTAGAGGTGCCTCATCTTCTGCGCTTTGGCACTTGCGTCTCTATCCCTCATTTCACATGATAGGAACAACCCCAACTCCAGGTAGATCCCATCATACTCCTCCGCCCGAAACGCCTCCTTGATCTCTCCCTCTTCGAACTCATCGTCCTGGCTCTCAGGAATCAGGATTTCACTTTCCTCATGACTAAACGAGCCTCTCCGGTCGAAGTCTCCTTGCAGGAGCGTATTAGTTAGTAGATACATCCCTCCCATTAGTTGTTCATGCTCCTCTACCTGAGTGGGGCCTTCCTCTATCAACAGCCATTTCGTCACAACGGACATATTATATTTTTTGAACGAAATCAAAACTGACTTTTTTTGCTAAAATCCAGTCGGAATTTTTTGCTCATGGGGGTCCGGCGTTTCTCTAGGAGCAAAAAATTCCGACCGGATTTTGGCAAAAAAAGTTAGTTTTGATTTCGTTAAAAAAATATAATATGTCCGTTTTGACGAAATGGCTGTTTATCGTCCTCACTTCCTCCAGCAGACTGTGTGTACCTGCCAATGCCAGCTTCATCATCCAGCCGACATCCTTGCCTCCCCACGGATCCTCTTCCTGGAAGGGCTTGAGAACCAACTCCTCCCTTTGCTCGTATCCCTTCGGCGCTAGCCATATGGGGTGACTAACACAACTGGGCACTCGCAGGGACCATTCGTTTATGTGCTGGCGGACGTCCTCCTCTTGATCCAAAAACCCATCCACCGGTAGAGTGTCCTCTATTGACTCCTGATCCGCCCCGTCCCAGTTTCCAACTCGAAATTAAACATCCAAATGCAGGTCAACCATCTTGCGACGGTTGGGTCAGATGGAGTATAATTCTTCAGGGAACATGCCAGTGTAGTAGGGTCCACCCTCAAGATGAGCCTCCTGCCGAAAACATAGTTCCAGAAGGTTCTTAGGCAGTGAAGTACCGCCGGTGTCTCCTTCTTGAACTGAGAGTAGTTCCTTTCAGTTGCATTGAGGGTACGACTTTCGAACATGAGCGGCCTCTCCTTCCCTTCAGTATCTGCCTGAATCAGGACTCCTCCCAAAATAGTTGGCCCAGCGTCCGTCTCAATGACGAATGGTCTTTCCTCTATGGCCTCATAGTTCGGCGCTCCCAATACCAAGCCTCCTTCCTTAAACTCTCCCTTCATCCTACCGACCGCCTCTTCCTGGTCTTCACCCCAGACCCACTCCTGGTCCTAACGCACCAATTTCCTTAAGTGCTCCGTCTTCGTGGCGAAATCCTTCACAAAGGTCCTTTAAAACCCGCATGTCCCAAGGAAGCTCCTCACATCTGTTATCGAGCGGAAGGGCACCGGCCACTCAAGAATTTTGTCTGTCTTCTTTACGTCAGGCCGTCGCCCACTCTCATTACAGACAAAACCTAAAATCGTGGCTTCCCTCATACAATGTTTCGACTTGGGGCCGCTCGCCGTCAAGTTGTGCTCCTCCAGTAGACTCAGGACCTGATCGATGTCCTGGACATGCTTCCAGACGAAGCGTCTTACTCCCGGCATCACCTCGTCTTCCTCTTTCTCCTTTGGACCTTTGACTGCCAGGTCGTCGATATAGGGCTGGATGATATGTGGACTGACCGTCTGCATGGCTGTAATCATGTGTCTTTGCACCATCGCCACCGCATTCGTCCAACCTTGAGGTGCCACGGTAATATGAATCAGCCCTCTGGGTGTATGCATCGCCGTTACGGGCCTGTCTGGCGGGTACACGGGGAATTGGTCGTACCCAGAATAGAGGTCTATAAGCGAGATTATAGGCCTCCCTGCGCACGACTCTGACAACGCGTCCTTCCTGCGCCCTGGCTCAGGCTCCTTTCGAGGGGTTGCCTGACTGGGCGCCTGGCTGGGCTCTTGACTAGGCCCGGTCTTGGCTTGGCTCCAGGTTCGCGCCGCTTGTGGCACCCTCCCATGCGATGTGGGGGGCCTAAAGGTCATCCCCGACCTGGGGCCTGTCCCCACAGTCGCCACCCTTGGGCCCCCTGGTTGCCCTGGCGAAGGCTCCGGCCCAGAGTCATAAAGGAAGACCTCCGGCAGGTGGGCCTCCCACCTTAGGGCCTCTTCACACAAAGTTTGCAACTTCTGCTGGTACCTCCCCACCTTCTCCAACAGATCCTCCATCTTCTCCAGGATGGCTATGGTCGGCTCCCTTTTGTCCTCCTGCTCTTCGGCATCCAACTCGACAACTATTGGCTCCTCCTTTATAGTCCCCGCCTTCAGTCGCTGAGTGACCTCTTCGTTATCTCCCACAATCTCCTCGACTCTTACGGTCGGCTCTTCCTTCTCCTGCCACATCCTAAACATTGCCCGTGGTGCTGTGGGCCCTGCTGCTGCTCGCCGGAGAGCCTCTTGCCTGATTCCTCCCGGGGTCCTGGGGTCAATATGCTCACCCCACTTATCATATATATCCCCGTCCATACAAGAGGAGATTGACCCTGACAATTCATCCTCCCGCCGCCGCTCGCAGAACCGTACAGTGTGACCTACGTCGCCACAATGCCAACAGGTGGCATTTCGCCAATCAAAGCGGGGCCTCCCATACCCTTGGCCCCCTTCCTAGCCGCCTCGACCACCTTGGTTGTGGCCCCTTTTACCATTCCAACCACCCCCACGACCCCCGCCATTTCTCCCTCGTCCCCGGCCACCGCCCCCTTGACCCCCTTGGCCTCGGCCTTCATTGCTTTGGCCACCTTACCCTTGGTTTTCTCCCCCGGCCACACTAGCCTGTGAGGCCTGTTGGGAGGGCGGCGGTTGGGCCACAAACTGACCCTGAGCCGCAGGGTAGCTCGGGGGCCCCATACTTGCCGCTGGGCCCGTATAGGGGACCATCTGCTCGGGGTGAGTTTGACTACCTCCGCACGAGGTGTAGTGATAGCAACTGGGTTAGGATGCAGGCTGACAATGCGGCACCCAGTGCCCACAAGCCGGCGGCGGCCCTATATGCGAAGGTCCTGCTGACGCCGGCACCGTCGCGGTGGTAGGTGGCGGGGCAGCAACAGCTTGCGGGGCTTGCCCCTTTCCTGATCCTTGGCCTCCCGTCAGTAAGTTGCGCTGTTTCCTCTGGGCCTTAGTCAGGATCTGGAAGCCCGTCTCCTCTCCACCATAGTCCTCGTGCCCCGCCTTTTCATCCACTACCCCTGATGCCCGGCCCTGGGCCACGGTCACCCCTCTCTTCCGCACCTCGGCCTCATTGTCGTACCCCAATGCCACCAGTACATCCGTGACAATCTTCTTTACCCCCGGTGTCCTAGACGCGCTGGCATCTCTCTCCTTCCTCTTGCGTCTTTGCAGCCACACCTGGTGCTCCTCCAGCTGGTCCAGACTCCCTTCTTTCACTCCCCTGTCGATAGTGGCCCAGGTGAGCTTCTCACTTCCGCCCCCGTGGCTCGTCAGTTCTGAGGCCTCCGAGCCCGTGAGCAACCCCAAGAAGATGGCACACTCCGCTTCCTCTGACAACCTGTGCACCTTCCTTACCTTTTTCTTAAACTCGTGCACGAAGGCCCCGATCGTGGAGAAATCCTCCTTATTTATTGCCTCCAAATCTGTCGTGGTCAGTAACCCATCTCCCAGCCTATACTTTCTCCGCATCAGGTCCCCAAACCTCATCCAGTCGCCATTGGCGGCGTCCACGACCTTGCTCACTTAGGGTGGTGACTGTGCAAGACATACCTTAGGACCCGCTGTAGCTTGACCTCATCTGACAGTCCTACCAGCGCCTGCTCTGTCAGATCCAACCAGTCGGATACTCGCTTCCCTTAGAAATGGAAGGTTTCGACCTTTGGCACATTGCTCGGCGCCCTCTCGCGCTCATCCAAGGCCTCAACAAGGTCGTCGACCGTTAGAAGCTTTCTCCCATCGTCCGCCATAGCTTCTGGCATCTTGGGCTAAACGCCCTGAACTCCAACCTCCCTGTTACAAAAGACGATGGGATGCAAGAGTTCCTCTCAGCAATCCAGTCTCTCCCGGTCCTATCGGGCCAACCACTTAACCCTCGATACTTTGGACCAGGCAGACATTCCTTTCCCTCTTCCCCTTAGGCTCCCCTAAATAAGACTTATCCTTACCACAAGGCTTCCCTACGCATTTACCCCAATCGCACTATCAGTTGTACCGCCAGTCACCCAGATCATTCATACTCACAACCATCCAAACCACCACACAGTCCATCTCGTAATATTTCCCTTATCCATTCATATGCCTAGTTCTCACTCATTCCCATACCCGGATGTCGTTCCACCAGGGACAACGGTAGGCTTCCGTCATGCCCGGCAATGGCGCCAGCTGTCGGGCGCATCGGTCCGGCACCGCACGTGGCAGCGTGGGACCCTCTCGGCCGCGTCACGCAGGAGTTGGACCAACCTCATCACGAACCCACAAATGGAGTTTCCTTAGGCCGCTCCGGTCGAGTGCACCAGCCATACCTCTCGCGAGCCCCTACGACAAGATAGGGCCTACGCGAGGCACAACTTACCTCCACCATACGGGGGCTGTGACCTCCCTTCGGTGGGCGTATCCCCGCCGAGCTACCAGTCCACAGTACGAAAGCTACTCGGTTGCAATCGCAGAGGTGGACCAGCCGAGGGCGTTTCTCGTTCGCTGTAGTATAGGGCGTACGTGAGGTAATACGCCTATCGAACCCGCACGCGAACCGACATCTTGGGGGGGCTGAGGTCCCAAGCGCGACTCGTCGTCGGTCGACTAGGACGCATCCCACACACCACGCGCACACCACTCTACGAACACAAAAATAAAATACACACACACACATCCAACAACACGACAACACTCCTAGTCCCTTAGTAGTCGTACCCGAACTTTTCGACGCGGGAATCCAATAGGCGTCGCGCGCGAGACTTGGTATAAAACCGCGCGGACGCAGGGCCAACTCATATTGACTCGCAATGCAGGCGTACGCAAACAATCACAATGATGGCGTACTATGTAGTGCCCATATTCGCGAGGGCCTCGTTAATCTCGAGGGTCGCGTTCGACACTTAAGTGTCGGTTGACAGGCGCCTTGTTGGTTAATCTCTCGACGCCGGACAACCGCCATACGCGGTTGAAGATCACACACCCTCTTTTGCACCTTATGCAGAGCGGATGGTACACAGGTCCATACCTGTGGTGGCAGTCGTTTCTTGCGGCCCTGGAGGTAAGTCCTACTCCAGGCCTGGGCAAAACTCAAAGGGTTTGACGGCTGCCACGGACTATAACGTCCAACAATAAAAACTCTAAAAAGCAAAACGAATAGGCTGAGGATTCCCTTGTTCCAACCGGGGTCATGATCCTTGGGGTACCCCCCCCTCTTCGAGTGGTGCCCACGGCCCACAACAATCCCAAGCGTTCGTGTCTACGGGCGAGCCCCGCGATCCCATAACCATTAAACGCTGGTGCGGCAAAGAGGCACGCGCAGGATTTTAACATAAAGCCGCGCGGCTGCTGGTCAGTCCCATACCAACCAACGATGTCAGTCATATGTGGTAATCGCAGCTCCCGCCTCGCGATA
Organism: Chara braunii; assembly: GCA_003427395.1. Lineage (NCBI taxonomy): Eukaryota > Viridiplantae > Streptophyta > Charophyceae > Charales > Characeae > Chara > Chara braunii. The sequence goes on along the minus strand of BFEA01000909.1, from coordinate 225,075 downwards.
TTGAATGGCTGAAGGAATATATCATGAGGGGTTACCCCTCACGATATTGAACGGCTGAAGGAAGCGTCGTTCGGCCCTCGCGACACCTCCGCCTTCAGGGTCGGGTGTCTCGACGGGCAGTGCGGATAGGCTCTACACGAGGGGGAGTCCCTCCCCTGGAAAGTCCGGGGTTTGGAATGCCCTGGACAAGGACCCTGAGTCCCGGCCTAGGACTGACGTCTGACTAAGGAATCCCCCAAGAAGCAATAAAATTAGAGGGAAGGGTCTCCCTTGTGTCCCTTCCATCTTAGCCTTTAAGTATACTTTTTAGTACGGGGCCCCTTAGGTCCCGCGAACACCCATCGTAAGTACACCCACGCATATTCACACAAGGGAGATAGAGTTGCGACGATCACTTTTCATAGGCACAGTGGGACTCCTCACGACCGTATGTACATATATATGGGATCGCAGGCAATCCAATTCCAAATTCCGAACCACAGGGCCTACCTGCAATCACATCAGGGAATTGAACAACAAACCACGCACTACACGGAGTCAGCCCCAACCATTCTCTATACTCATACCCCTCGCTTTAGCCATGCAAGCCCCAATCTCCGATCCAACCAACCAAAATTAAATACTCAGCACCTTTGTCAAATGACCATTCAATAAAAGTCTGGGTAAAACCCTTAACAAACAATAAAGTCACCAGGGCCAGAGCCTTTTAGGTTGAGTATGGAAAGCGAGTTGGAATTGAATCGTAAACCGACGAATCGGCAACCGACCTGTTATCAGTGATAATAGAAGATGATCCTTGTAAGATCAAGTTGAATCTAGTCCAAATTTTGAATCAAGCGACCAAGAGGACCTGTAACACAGGACAGGCCAATCCCCAAGCTAAATTCATAAGTGTATGGAGATACAACTCCATAATACATTCTCACTCAAATCATCCTGGCTCACTAGGCCTGAGTCTACCCTTAAGCGGTGCCCAAAGCAAAGGTAGATCCTGGCATGATCTCTCCTATATAGAGTGGATCGCCAAAATCGTCCCCTGTCAAGATATAATATAACTCCTCTAAATCAAGAAGATTTCGGCAGCGCTTCCCGTAAGAAAAGTGCCTTTCCAGAATTTATAGCAGGCCAAATATGGAAAACAGAAATAGTCTTTGACTTTCTAAAGTTCAATTTTGTCTAACTCTCCGAATTAGCAAAAATTTGGGCAGCACTCCCTTTAGATAATGAGGCTTTCCAAATTTTTACTAAGTCATATATAAACTTTAGACAAGTTGGATTTGCTGAAATTTCGGCAGCGCTTCCCGTAGAGAAAGTAGCTTACCAAAATTTATACAAAGCCAAGTATAATAAAAGATCCTAGAAAATGCGAGAATTGACCTAAGAAAAATAAAGTTAGCCAAGAGAATGCAGAAATTGAAACTAACTCCTATCGCTCTAGCATGTGGCGAGCCTCTAAAGCGACTACCTGTCAAACTAAAACTCAACCCAAGTAGTAGCCTCACTCGGTCACATGCAATGCCAAGCCACAAAGGTAAGTACTCTCACCATCCCAAAGCATACATGAACAGACAATAGTTCATGATCTCTCAATGCTTTATCCCTTATACCCCACTTACATAAGGCATAAAGTCAAATCGTCCAATCTTATGGAACATGCCTGACTCAGCCATTAAGTATACACGAACAGGTTGCACGACTACTTTTTTCTTCCTTTGGGCGTATGATTAAGGCGTTCATCTTATAAGCAAGGCTCAGCCACCGGGAGCTCTTTAATATCCAGATTATATATATCTTTCTGCGCTTAGTGTTTAACTGTTGGGCGTAGGACTGAGTCGTTCATCTTAGAACAAGGCCTGGCCTGCCCAGGGTTACCTTTAGTTATACTCTTAGTTATACTCTCTTCATTTCATGATAAGCTATAGCCAGACCGTATAATCTTATGGAACGCATGCTTGGCTAGCCTGTTCATACATAGGATAGTATAAGGTATAGCCAAAATTTAATCTTTTGGGTTCCAACATGTGCGAGGCATTGGGCCAGACCCTCCAATCTTACGAAACTGGTCTGGTCCTCTGTCGGGTTCGTTTCTCTCTGATCCTACTGTGTGTGGCATGAGTCCAAAGTCGTCCAATCTTATGGACATGCTTCGCTCTCAGCAAGAGTTACCCCATCAGAACAAAACAGGAAGGGGCTGAGCCGTCCAATCTTATGGACTTGCTGAGACCTCCTCGACCAAAAACAAAAGAAACAGAACAACCCCCAACCAAACATGGCAGCCAAACCCTCCAATCTTATGGTACAGGTTCGGCCCCTGAAAAGTCAACCACAGGCAAACCCTCGCAATTCAGCGCAATCAGACCGTCCAATCTTGTGAAACTGGTCAGACCCTCCAGGCATTTTGAAAATAAAGCACAGCGGTCAGGCCGTCCAATCTTATGGACATGTCTGACCCCATAGGACCCATTCAGGCTCAAGCAAAACCACCTTTCACCCTACCCTTCCCCCAGATGCAACCCCCTTGTGTTCACAATCTGCCTTCAGGCAATCAACAAACTGAAACTGCGATTGCACACACATTCCTTTATTTAATCTGACTTGTGCCCTACCCGTCAATCCAAAGTCAAAATAGGGGTACACGCAACATACTCAGTCAAACACAGCAAGATGTACAGGTAGGGGTTATGTCAGGGTATATAGAGGGAAAGCAAATGGTTACCTTTCAGTTCCCTGCCTCCAGAGCCTCGCCTAGGCTCCGGCAGAGCTCCCGCAATCGGTGGGGCAACCTCCCACAAAGGCCTTGGCACGGATTACGGGTTGCAATCCCACCTGCCGCCTTCCTCTCAAAACCAATGGACTAGATTTAGAGAAAGAAGGGCAGAAGTAGAAAGGTTTAGTCTCTCAGATACAAGAATGGTGCACTCAGACTCGCGGGAGAGGGCCTTAATACCTTCGATCGCCTGAGGGTCCCGCAATGGCGGCCAACAATCGCAGCTTGGCCAATCCTGGGTCAAACTGCCGCAATCAATCCCCTGGCGAGCTCTCAAATCGCAGCATTTGCCCCTCCTCTCAAGCCCCTGACTTCATCTCCTTCCCACACTTTCNCCAACACTCAACCCCGCCCCCGCCGGCTGTTGGTCCCGCCCCCGGCCCCACACCAGCAGCTACCCCGGTCCCACGAGTGGTGGGTGTGGCCCCGGGGGGGGTCCGGGGTGGGGCATAAAACCCCATTTTTGGGGTTTAGCCCATGTGGTGCGCGCTTTCGCTGCGCACCCCCCACTATGTTTTTTTTTTATTATGATTTTTTTTTATTTTTTTTTTATTTTTTTTTTTTTGCGGAGGGGTCTGGAGCCGGGGTTGGGGGTGCCCACCCCCGGAACCCCGGAACCCCGCCGGGGCCCCAGGGCCGGGGCTCGACAACCCTGGTGATAATAGAAGATGATCCTTGTAGGATCAAGCTGAATCTAGTCCAAATCCTGAATCAAGCGACCAAGAGGACCTGTAACACAGGACAGGCCAATCCCCAAGCTAAATTTATAAGTGTATGGAGAATACAACTCCATAACACATTCTCACTCAAATCATCTTGGCTCACTAGGCTTGAGTCTACCCCTAAGAGGTGCCCAAAGCAAAGGTAGATCCTGACATAATCTCCCCTGTAAATACTGGATCGCCAAAATCGTCACCTGTCAAAATATAATCCAACTCCTCTAAATCAAGAAGATTTCGGCAGCGCTTCTCGTAGGAAAAGTGTCTTTCCAGAATTTATATCAGGCCTAATATGAAAAACAGAAATAGTTTTTGACTATCTAAAGTTCAATTGTGTCTAACTCTCCGAATTAGCAAAAATTTGGGCAGCATTCCCTTTAGAAAATGAGGCTTTCCAAATTTTTACTAAGTCATATATAAACTTTAGACAAATTGAACTTTGACAAGTCAAAGTTTGACTAACTCCTTGAATTTGCAGAAATTTCGGCAGCGCTTCCCGTACAGAAAGTAGCTTATCAAAAATTTATACAAAGCCAAGTATAATAAAAGATCCCAAAAAATGCAAGAATTGACCTAAGAAAAATAAACTTAGCCAAGAGAATGTAGAAATTGAAACTAACTCCTATCGCTCTAGCACGTGGCGAGCCTCCAAAGCGACTACCTCTCAAACTAAAACTCTACCCAAGTAGTAGCCTCAATCAGCCACATGCAATGCCAAGCCACAAAGGTAAGTACTCTCACCATCCAAAAGCGTACATGAACAGACAATAGTTCATAATCTTTCAATGCTTTATCCCTTATACCCCACTTACATAAGGCATAAAGTCAAACCGTCCAATCTTATGGAACATGCCTGACTCAGCCATTAAGTATACACGAACAGGTTGCACGACTACTTCTTTCTTCCTTTGGGCGTATGACTAAGCCGTTCATCTTAGAAGCAAGGCTTAACCGCCCGGAGCTGTTTAATATCCAGATTATATATATCTTTCTGCGTTGAGTGTTCAACTGCTGGGCATAGGACTGAGTCGTTCATCTTAGAACAAGGCCCGGCCTGCCCAGGGTTACCTTTAAGTTATACTCTTAGTTATACTCTCTTCATTTTATGATAAGCTATAGCCAGGCCGTCCAATCTTATGGAACCCATGCTTGGTGGCTAGCCTGTTCATACATAGGATAGTATAAGGTATAGCCAAAATTTAACCTTTTGGGTTCCAGCATGTGCGAGGCATTGGGCCAGACCGTCCAATCTTACAGAACTGGTCTGGTCCTCTGCCAGTTTCGATTCTCTCTTATCCAACTGTGTGTGGCATAAGTCAAAAGTCGTCCAATCTTAAGGACATGCTTCGCTCTCAGCAAGAGTTACCCCCTCAGAACAAAACAGGAAGGGGCTGAGTCGTCCAATCTTATGGACTTGCTCAGACCTCCTCGACCAAAAACAAAAGAAACAGAACACCCCCCAACCAAACATGGCAGCCAAACCCTCAAATCTTACGGTACAGGTTCGGCCCCTGAAAAGTCAACCACAGGCAAACCGTCGCAATTCAGAGCAATCAGACCGTCCAATCTTATGAATATATCTTACCCCATAGGACCCATTCAGGCTCAAGCAAAACCACCTTTCACCCTACCCTTCCCCCAGATGCAACCCCCTTGTGTTCACAATCTGCCTTCGGGCAATCAACAAACTGAAATTGCGATTGCACACACATTCCTTTATTTAATCTGACTTGTGCCCTGCCCGTTAATCCAAAGTCAAAATAGGGGTACAGGCAACATACTCAGTCAAACACAACAAGATGTATAGGTAGGGGTTATGTCAGGGTATATAGAGGGAAAGCAAATGGTTACCTTTCAGTTCCCTGCCTCTTGAGCCTCGCCTAGGCTCCGGCAGAGCTCCCGCAATCGGTGGGGCAACCTCCCACAAAGGCCTTGGCGCGGATTACGGGTTGCAATCCTGCCTGCCACCTTCCTCTCAGAACCAATGGACTAAACTTAGAGAAAGAAGGGCAGAAGTAGAAAGGTTTAGTCTCTCAGATACAAGAATGGTGGACTCAGACTCGTGGGAGAGGGCCTTGATACCTTCGATCGCCTGAGGGCCCCGCAATGGCGGCCAACAGTCGCAGCTTGGCCAATCCTGAGTCAAACTGCCGCAATCAATCCCCTGGCGAGCTCTCAAATCGCAGCATTTGCCCCTCCTCTCAAGCCCCTGACTTCATCTCCTTCCCACACTTTCCGCCTTTTGCAGCGAACAGCCAACCCGCAGTCAACTCAGCAACTGCAGTAGCAAAATACACATCCACAATTGACATCAAGACGCACAGCTAAAGGCACAACCACAAAAGGCAGAGCGGTGTACAGCGCAGCAAGCATACGGCGGCTCACGCGAGTGCACCAGGCAACAACACAGCAGCCCGTCGTCACAGTCCTCGAACGCAGCAACAGTCTGGGCACAGTCAGCAGCTGCTTATGCCCTGTGCCCAACCAATAGCGACAACAGTTGTACCCAGAGTGACGCAACAGTCCGCAGTAGACTTCGCAAACACTGCCGTAGTATGGTGGTCAGGGCAAGCCGTGGGATCCTCAGCAAAGGAGCAGCAAGGGTGATGCAGCTTCACAATCTGCCCTTCCCCTTCCCTAATAGCCACCGTGCCCCAACCCAACACCAGCTGCAGTTTGCAATCGGGTCGTAACGGACAACGACAGTCAGCAGCAGCTCATTGCTACTTCAGCAAGTAACCCAGCAACAGCTTCCATCAATACCTTGCATACAACCGCTGGACTCTGCAGCAGCTTATGATGCAGAACCCGCCATGCCCCAGCGCTGTTTAGCAGCTCTGGTTTATCCAACAGCCCAACCGGCAAGCGATTGTCGCCTCCAATCTCTGTTTGCGGATTCGGATGGGTCCGCTGGTCCGATAAGGCTCACGTACGTACCCTCATGTCATCACCCCCGTTTCCTTGTCCTTCTCTGCGTCCTCGCTCTGTAGGCAGGCTGTTCCCACCAGAGAACAACCAACTAACTTTCTGGCCCACAGACAGGTACTCAGCCCGTAACCCCCCCCTTTCTTACCAAGCCGCCATGATGAACGCGAGCTTCAGGCCACACCTTGAGCAACGACCGAGGCCTCGACCATCATGAGCGAGGCGAAGATTTGGGCGGGAAGAAGAGCGCTACTGTGACAGCGAGGGGCAGCCACATACGCGGCTAAGAGGTAAGTATCCAACGACTCGCAACTCCTCTCACGCTACCTCATATGGTAGGCTGAGCAAAATCGAATGAATCCTCCGCAAAAACGCGGAAATATACATCGCCTACTTTCATCATACACACCTTGTACTCACCGAGCAGCCTTACGTTCTCATACCGTTAGAACCTCTACTCGAATAGTGGATCTGACTGCGCCACTGAAGTCGCACGCCCGCAAAACCCAAAAAAAACGACTCCCTCGTCATCGAAGATCGTCACGAAGCGACCAAGCCGTGACGAAGCTTTACTTCACCTCTGCTCCCGCGATCTCCCGCGCAGCAGTCTTTTCTTCTAACTCCTAACTTACTAACCCTCTACAAATACCAACCTCGTAATCGAGGTCGCCATGCCAAAAAAACCCCATGCAGCCCTTTTTCTCGCCCAAATCCGTTCCTCAACAGACGAGTTATGCCCCTTCTCCATCGTTAACTCCTACCTTACTAACCCTCTACAAATACCAACCTCATAATCGAGGTCGCCATGCCAAAAAAACCCCATGCAGCCCTTTTCCCCGCCCAAATCCGTTCCTCAACGGACGAGTTATGCCCCTTCTCCATCGTTACTCCCTCCGAGTGTACCCGGCGCGAACTCGCGGCCAGGTTCATTCCCTTTTCCCTCCATCATCCAGGCTGTTCCAGCTACTGCCCCGCCCCTACCGCTGCCTGCTTTGCGCTGCGCTCCTCCGTTCGCTGTCTTAGCACCTACGTCTGCTGCGCCTACTACCCCGCCTGCACCTGGCTCGATTCGTCGACCAGGTCCGACCCCTCCTGCACTCACCGCCTGTCCCGCCGTGCTCGTCCCCCCGCTACCTCTTAGTCCCCCTACCGCAGCACCCCTCCTTCCTCGACATGCACCCGACACTAACCCACGCCCACGTTCGCTCCCGCTTTCCTTCCTTCAGCATTCCGCCATAGCCTCCGTACAGCTCGTTCCCTCCCCGATACCGGCACAGCTCGGCCCGCTCCTCAACTCCAACCGGCTCCGTACAGCTCGTTCCCTCCCCGATACCGGCACAGCTCGCGCAGGGGCCATGCTAGCCTTCTCTGTATCGTCCCGATTTCTTAGATGCTTGCCCCGCAACCTCTAGCCGGGGTAGTACCCCGAGGCGGTACCAACGGCCGCCCGGCCTCTCTGCCCAGTCCGCGCTCCTTAGCTCGTACGCACCCGGCGCGGCCTGCGTCCGGGTTGCTTTGGCCCTCTGCACGCCACCCTGACGGGTGGCCAACCCGACTCCCTTCCTGTTATTGACGCCCTCAGCCTTCCCGCGCCGTATGACCCGACGGCCTTCGAATGTTGGGGGAAAGGAAAACGTCCGACCGTCGGACCCCCCCCTTTGCGCACGGCCATGCAATCCCACTCTGTATCGTTCCAATGTTTGGGATATCCTGGAGGATCTCACACCGGTCGACGCCCCCCCCCCTTCTCCGTATGCACCCGGCCCAACCCGCGTCCAGATTCGTTGTGGATCTTTGTGCCCCAATCTTATACCAGTGTCCCAACGGATCGGACCGGGCGATGCCCTGTGGCAGCCCCAAAAGCCGCGCGGTCTCCTTGTCCACCCCTTCCACGGTTACTAGTGGGAATCACGGGCCGCCGGCCCAGTGCCGGGTTGCGAAAGGCAGGCGTAGGCCGTAGACCCTAGACAAAAAACAGAAAGAAAACAGCACCGACCCAGCACCCCACGGCACGATCGGGAGGGGGTGGAACGTCCAGGTTCCCATAGCGCCAAGGGGCAGGGCCCGTACCCGGGCTTCCCCGACAAAAAAAAAGGGGGATAGTCCCACAAGACCCTCAACCCCTTAGCCTTCTGCTGCTCCAATGCTCCCTTGTTGCTGCCTACCAGCCTCAATCCCCAAACCTCTGTACCAGTAATCCAGCACCATAACCTATAGGGCTATGCCCCTGCTTGGGATAACTAGGCGCGGATTCCAACATGAAGTGGTGTCGCGTCGTGCCTAGGCCTGGGAGCCACAGCCTAGGCCCTCCTCTCCTACCGCTGTCGGCGTGTCAACACCAGGCACCCGCACCCACCTACTTAGACCGTGCCGTGGCCATCCCTCACGCCACCCCGTGCGCCAGTCCTACCGTCGGTCACGCATGCCAACCAAAAACGAACCTTTGCCCCCCCTTTAGCCACCCTATGGCACGATCCGGGTCGACCGACTAGGCCGGCCGCCCACTCAACCAGAAAAATCACACGCGCGCCTCAATATTGCGCGCCCACATACCCTCTAACTAAGTCAGGACGGGTCCCGAACGCGGCCGTACCTCGTCTGGCTTATGCTGACCAGAACCATTTTTTTTTTTCTGTCATTTGCAAAAACCAGGGCGGATACCCTTGTGAGGGTATTCGCTCCGACACCGCTGGTCCCTGCCGAGGCCGCCGACGCTCATAGGGGGAGAGAACTGGAGGGGAGGAACAGTGACCGGCCCACCCTAAGACGCTCGGCCCCAAAGGCTACCGGCTGAACCCCCTAGCCGCTACCACCGACCTGCTGCAGTAGGTACCGCATCGGCTGGTGGGTGCAGCTCCCACACGTTCCCTTTGTTAGAGGCTTGAGCACGGATGTGGCCGCTACGAGGTTCCCCGTAATGCTACCAGGGGGTGACCCCGACGCAGTCCCAAACACGGTTTGTGACCGTGCTTCAGGCAATCCCGCGAATACAACATGCCCCACGCGACCTTACCGGACCCAAAACGTAGGTCATATACGTTCAACACTAGCGGCCCATTCTCCTCAAGTGTAACTACAAACTTGATCTCTGGCTGCACCCTGTTCTCAGCAGCGGCACGGTGGAGGACTTTCGCCGGCATCCCAATTACACGTGCCCGCCACACGAGGTGCGTGCTCAAGGTCCTCAACCGCTGTGACGACCGTTAAGTTCGGCGTCACGTCCGAATTAAGAAAAATGCCGAAGCCTACAGAAAATAATACAACAATAATTTAGTACAAAATATAAATAGACATCGGGTGTCCCGCCGGCCGTGACGCCTTGCACGTTCAGGTAGCGCATAGTTGCGCATCGCTGTCACCAACTTGCGCGCGCCACACATCCTGACGAGGACCTATGCTTCCTCTCGCACGCACGCCGTCGGGCGGGCGAGGCTACACCGACGTGACTTGTAGGAAACACGCCAAATACCCTTGTAAGGGTATTTGGTACGAAAACGACACCAAACGACCCTGAGTCTTCTCACAAGAAGTTCATTCCATGCATACAGAATCTCCAGGATACCAATCAACCCTGCATCCAACTTGCGTACACCAGCCTTATTGTAGACGGGATCATATACCAGTTGAATCACAAGTCGCTCCCTTATGCACACCCCAAGGCAAGTATTGATGGTCCTAGAAATAATATATCTAAGTCTACCTCTTGTTCGTTTCTCATGGAAAATACGAATTGCAGAAAAAGCAAAAACTAATTTCTCGAAGTCCTAGTTATATAGAGCTTTATGTGACGCCGGTTGGGTCGGAATGACTCAACAGTTTGACCAGCGACTCTTTATAGACTAGTGGCCTCCAAAGGAAGGGAACAATATTGTCAAAGCGTATCATGATTCCATCGCTAAGCCAACTACGACTTCTCTTCAGTTGTCCGCTCCCAAATTTGTGTGAAATAGACGACGTACCATACAAGCGCTTAATCAGATCACACTTGTCCACCAAACCATCAGCCCCTTTGCATGAGACTACACATCAAGTGGTAATACGTTCTTTGCAATCCTCAAGAATAAGTTGTAAGCTAAGTAAGGTAGCAACAATAGTAGAATAAAAGGTAAGAAGCGATCCAACTACAACACGGTCACCCGGGCATGCATCCGCCCTCTTCTTAATCCTTAGTCTCTCTCGGACTCCCCGTCTCCTTCTTTTAGATCTGCAAACCCTATCACAAATATTAGAGGAAGAATTAGTGGTCCGAATAAAAAATTGTTCGATTCCTAATAAGTCATCTTTAGAATAGAGATAGATCGGAACGACAATTTTTCAGATGATAACGATGCACCCCACATCTCCTCAGCCAACGGTACAACCTTTCATTGCGATCCCTACGACTAGCGATTGTAGCATTATATGTCCTATAGATATGCTCACACCAGTGCGTATGCAAATCCCACGTAGTGCTCACGACATAGGTGTGCCTACACCAAGGAGAGATTAACACATAGACAAGTAGCCCCTCAGATCTATCCAAATCATACCCACATGCATGCATAAAAGAGAAACACTGACTAAACATGGTCGCCCAGCGTATTTCGCCAATGAGGGTAAACCCTATAACAGCCAAACACAACAGACAATTCTAGAAACGATATCGTAGCTTACTCGAAGAAAACTCACGTTTACAAGTGCAGAGTTTAACAATATTTCATAAATAAGTCGCGTCGGGGGATGACCCTAAGAAGTGTTTGCATCTTCCCCGTCGAACTTACCGAGGTCTTCGCTCTGACCATCGTCTGTATCAGTAATCTCTTGAATAACAACTCCCTTGGTTTTTCCAGGTGGCAAATTGTCACATTCTCTTCGTGTACGGAGTTGAGCTATTTCTTCCCTGGTAGTTTCAGGATTGACATACGTGATTCCTTCTTCGGCACGAATAGCCATAACTGCATCCTTCTTCTTGGTCTTCACGACTCTCCAGGTCTCGTCGACACTCTTGAAGAAACGTTTCTCTTTCATTGATCGCCTTCTCCTTGCTGGAGGGGGTGGCTGCAGCTTTTCCTTTCACGGAGCGCCTAACGTCAATGTTGGCCACAACTTCTAGTCGTTGCCGCAAATCTGTAGCCGTCAACTTCCGCGAATTATCCTTCGTGCTTAATGACTTCATCCTATTTTCTATTACCAACTGCACACGTGCAAGTGCCTCCTTTAACCTTTCAATTTCCTTACCCTTCCCTTCACGAATCTTAATGTTCTCTTGCTCGACCTCACGCCTCATATTAAGTGTATGAATCCTCATGTCCTTTAGGATGTCTACCTCCTCCCGATGGCGTGCAACCAACTCGCCGTAATTTCCGACGCTTTCTCCCTAACACCAGTGGGTGTGGCCATAGGGGCATATCAAGGCCGAGTGAAGTTCAGCAGACTAATAGCCGAGCCGATGGCAATACATCCTCGCTTATTGCCTGGGTGTTGCGCTTCAATTCATCAACACTCGGTGGCACCCACGGCCTATGTGACACCCGCGGTCTAGGCCGCGGGCATTTTGGCCGCTGCGGCCAAGATTCTCGGTCGTGGCCTCGGCCGATGAGGCCTTGTTCGCGGCCTGTTTTTTAAATATATTTTGTTCCCCCCTAAAATATGTAAAAAAACAAATATATATATGGGGGTGTAGGGCTCTGAAAATCCTACACTCCTATTTTAATTTTTTTTGAATCCTACTTTGTTTCGGATTTTAAAAAAATCAAAAACTAAAATCGATTTAAATAAAATTAAAAAATATATATATATAAAGAAAAGAAGGATTTTTTTTTTCATTTTTTATCATGAGATATATGGTCCCCGAGTCGACCTGCGTTTTTTTTTAAAATGGATTTCTGTTTTTTTCGCAGGGAAATAAGGTGTTTTAAAAAAAAAAAAAGATGCAAAATTTGAAAACAAATAAACAAAAAAAGGGTTTGATTGATTGATTGATTGATTGATTGATTGATTAATTGATTGATTGA
>BFEA01000909.1:188702-208224 GCA_003427395.1 Chara braunii | reverse complement strand
AGACGCTGACCTCCAAAAAAGAAAAAAGAAGTAATTTTATTGGAATACAAGAGTTTTTTCTTTTCGAAATCCGAATAGAAAGTGTACACATTGTATTCCAATACGATGGCACATGTTCTATTCGAGGTTCTCTGCTATTCGAGAAAAGTGGAGCCGCAGCGTTTCAATTTCGAAAAAGGACCCTGGCCTCCTCAGCCTCCTACGGGTCCTACGCGGTCCTGGCCCTTGCAAGGCCCCCAAACCTCAAAATGCCCACCCTCCTGACGACCACTGACGTTGAAATTTAATTGACGTTGAAATGTCTCAGGGTGGGAAAATGCAACCCTGACGGGCTGCGAACACCTAAAGTGAGTTTGGGACCTGAGGCACTTTTTCCCCATTTTGGGGTATATGGATCCAAAGGTTTCGTCTCAGGGAAGATCGAGTGTAGTATCTGTTTTGAACGGGAAAAAAAAGGGCCGCAGATGAAACAGTTTTTCCTCGTTTGTATCTACTCTACAAGAGTGAGTTTGGAACCTACGACACTTTTTCCCCGTTTGTACCGATCAGAATAGATAGTACACTCAATCTTATGCACGAGACTAGCACAGTGGGTACACCCATGAACTGTTGAAATGCAGACCCGAAGTCAAATCCAGTTGAAAGAACATGATGAATAAGAATATTTCTGAATTGCTTGGGGCCAGTCAGTTCAATGAGGATATCTTTTTTTTTTGTTTTTTGTTTTTTTTTTTAAACAATCATTCCTGTTCATATTATCACAGAAAATTCTTTGAGGTCGGGGACCTCACAATTCCACCCGGAGTTATCCCGGAAGCATCAGCCGGTTTAGCTTATGTCTGATCTTGTTTACAACGCAACTCAACGAAAAGAGACACTTCCACAAGCAGTACCTTTGACCGCAATTAGAACAACGAATGAATCCTAATTAGGCCTCGACCCCCTATTCTACCCACCCAGAAAACCCAGGCTAACCTTACACCCTCTAACTATACTTAGACCTACCACGGTCCGGACCTCGGCCCAAAACGACGGAGAGGAACAGAGTTCCTACCTCTTCCCTGACACTCTTCGACCCTCCGCCCCATATATGGCCCACTGCGACCATCCACTGGAACCGAGTGTCCTGGTTCTGCAATACCCTCCTTTGCCCTGCCTACCCATTCCCAAATTCTAGCCACCTGCTGATTACCAGTTTCATCCCTGTGGAGATGGATGCCAAACGTTCACTACGAGCCCACGTGTTCCGGAACCAAGCGGTTCCTTCCCCGTTTCTCCCTTGGTCAGCCTTTCTCGACCAGTCCGCCCAAATGGCCTTAACTACCAATGCTCTGAACAAAGCCTCCGCCTGGCACTCGGGCATTTCCTCACCTTTGAATCTCAAACCATTTATGTCCAGCCAGATGACCGACCCAGAGCATTGAGGCTCTGGCAATTTGCGCTACATACCCCCACTCAGTGCTGCTACTTTGGTTCGGTGGGAGCCCTCCCAGGAGAATCCACCTTTTGTTCGTGAACGTCTCTTCGCCCGTTATCCACCGCCTGTACCTAGCCCACCAACCCCATCATTTCTGGGATTTAGGGCACTCCCACCAAAGATGGTTCATAGACTCTTGCGTTGACTGACATCTGTCACAGGTGGAGGAGACCTCCATTCCTCTCTCCCTTAACCATTGTGCAGTTGGGACCGACAGCTGTGACTAGAGCCACAACATTGAAGCCAACTTCTGAGATGGCAGTAATTTAAGTTGTGTCCAAAGTCTGCAGAGTTCCTTGTCAGAGGGAGGAGCAAGATCAGGAATCTCTCTTTCCCACCGCGCTGCAATTTTGGAACACAGTGGTTCCGACCCGCTGCTTCTTCTGAGCACCAGAGATGTAGACAATTTCTTCAGGCCCCAAATTGGCTCGCCTTCCCCCTTCCAGCCCATTTAGCCTGATCAATCCCTAGATGACAGAGAGGAGTCCCATTGCCTACTAGGAACGGGACGAGTGGCAGCCCCTCTTGTGCAAGTGGTTTCATCATTACTCTGATCTCCTTGAGGTCCAAGACGCCGTACTTCAATTGAATGTCATACCTCACCAACCGGGTCTGATTAGGGAGCTCCCTGGTGTACGTTTCCAGCCAACATTTACCTGTGTCGTCCGTTGCCCAGCTTTCCAATCTGCAGTACCAAACTGTCTCTCCGTATTCCCAAGCGTACCAGGTGCAAGGGGGGTCTAACCCCTCCGGACCCAGGAGGCGTTTCCACTCCTCAGGTATGGCTTCTAGAATGGCTTGAAACCATTCCTCCTGTTGTGGCAGCTGCCCCGAAATGGTCTTCAGTTCTGCCTGTGTTTTCCAGCACCCCCTATAGTTATCCCACAAGTCCCCTACCTTCGAAATACCTTTCTGAAGCCAACTTTGACCAAATGCGCCTGGTTCCCGGCCAAGAGAAAACCAGTTTCCATCACGACTTCTGATATGCACATTTTCAAAAAGCATCTGTCCTTGAACCTCTTCTTTCATGCTCGGACCAACATTCAGGGAAGGTCTGCACTTCCTCCAGGCCTGCAAAACATCATTCCAAAACTGTGATTTTGGATGTTTTCGCGCGTATGTGTCAGACATCAAGGCCACCCAGACATCCGAAGGCCTGGACAAGTTCCACTCTTTAGCTAGCAGCGCTTCGGCCATCAGAATCCAATCTACCTGCTCCTCAGCTGATCCCACACGAATCACCCACCTCGCTAGGAGAGTCGTATTTTGCGCTTCTGGGTCGATTAAGGACAGACCGCCTTCATCTCTCTGGGTGCAGATGGTCTCCCATGCCACCTTGGGGATAAACCCGTGGTCTGGGTCACTTCCTGGCTTCCGCACGAACCTTCTGGCCACTTTCTTCACAGAGGTGAGGGTACAAGGAGTAATCCTCCTTACTGCTGCCACATACCACAACAAAGCGAAGGCTGAAACCGTTACTGCCAGCGCCCTCCCAATAATAGACAAGTGTTGGGCTTTCCCCCAACTCTTAATCCTTTTGGTCACCTTCTCTTGTAAAACTATCCTCTCATAAGAAAAACAGTCTCTCAATGCCACCTGCACTCCCAGGAAACGTTCGGCCACATCTGCTTCCACCCGAGCCATCCCCCATTGTACCGCCATAGGACGGGACTTGGGGAGGAAGAATACAGATTTATTCCAGTTCACTGCCGCTTCGGACAGTTCTGCAAAATCCATCAGACATTGTTTCAGAGATTCTAGCGAGTGAACTTCATTCGCTGAAATAGCAAAAAGGTCATCAGTGAGGGCCTTGACTAGGCTCTCTACCCCCCCTGACAGGCACAGTCCCACAATCTCCGGATGCTTCCGAATGTTGCAGAGGAGCGGTTCCAAATGTAGTACAAACAGCAACGGGCCCAGCGGGCAGCCTTAGCCAAAAGATCTGCTGAGCTGAAATTCCTCTGAGATATCTCCATTGACACAGACCGCTGCAGATGAGAAGGTGTACAGGGCGATTACCCACAGGCATAATATCTCTCTAAAACCCAGCCAACGCAGGGTAGTCAGGACAAAGGTCCAATTTACCCTGTCATAGGCATTTTCCAGATCTAGCAATAAGACTGCAGTGTTACAGTTCTCCCTCTCAATCAATTCTAGGGCTTCTATAGCGGTCACCACATTCTCGAAGATCGAACGCCCACGTACAAAAGCGCCTTGGTCACGGTGGACAATTCCTGGCAGGTAGTTTGCCAACCTGATGGCTAAAGTTTGGCCAAGATCTTGTATACCACGTTGAGTAGGGAAATCGGCCTCCAGTTCCGAACCTCATTCCGCTCCCCCTTCTTGAAAAGCAGCGATATAATCCCTCTCGTCATTGACTTCCCCAGCCTGCCTCCAGTCCGAATAGCATTGTACATCTCCACCAGGTCACTTCTCAGGCCCTCTCCACAACTTTCAAAGAACTCCACCGGTAAACCATCATCCCCTGGCGCCTTTCCCCTGGCCATGCAGCGCAAAGTGGAGACCAACTCATCTTCTGTAACAGATCTGTCTAACCCGATTCTTGTTTCCTCCGAGACGCGGATTGTCAAGTTGTTCCACAGGGCCGACCCCTCCGCCATATTGTCCTCCTCGTTGTCGTACGACCGTCTAGTCGTCATAATGTCCTGAAAGTAGTCCATCGCGTAGCTGCACATCTCCTCATTGGTAGTTGCCACAGGCCTCCCCAACTGATGAGGGTGTTTCAACTCCTTCATTTGCACTGATCTGTTCTTGGGCAGCAATCTTCTAAAGGTCTCCTTTGTCACTCGATCCGAGGTAATGATGCCCTTAGTTTCAAGGATCTTAAGCCACCTTTCTTAAGCCACCTTTCTTGCCTCTGAAGATGCCACTTATCCCATTCCTGGAGCCTGACCTTCCGCTCTTCCGCCCATAAGAGGTCTTAGATAGGATGCCGTCCCATCCTTCGCTCTGCCTCCTCAACACTAGCTTTGAGAACTGCTTCCTCCTTATTACGCTGGAAAGCCGAAATTTGTGAGAAAGAGTCCAACTTCAGCGAAACCACTCTCAAACCTGCGTCAATCCACTCCGCTACCGACTTGCTGTGAGGTTTCATCTGCTGCCACTCCAGCCAGAAATTCGTGACCCACCGTAAAACTCCATCATCGTTCAAGAGATCGGTGTTCAGCCGGAAGTAACCAGGGCCTCTTTCTACAACCTCAGAGAGAGCACATGTCATCACCACCGCCTTGTGGTCCGAAAGAGGGTAATTATCCGTCTTCACCTGAATGACATTGCTTTTCAACCCCTCCGAGGCCTGAAAGAAGTCGATTCGACGGCTAACTCCTGCATGTTGGCGAGAACGGCCAAACCAAGTAAAGGCCTGCTCCGTAGGATACAGTTCCCGATAGGCATCATGCAAATCCCACTCTTCGATCCATCTCAGTAATTTTGCCTGGTCTGATGTCAAGCCCCCATCGTGGTCTGAGTCCAACCCTGGTTGGCATACCGCATTCCAATCACCAGCTATCACCAAGTGGTTGGCCCGGGGTAAAACAAATGACAACAACTCAAAAAAACGCAGTCTTTCACCAGTCTTATTCGGGGCATAATATGTTGTGAAGACCCAATCTTCCGCACCGATCGCCACGTTGACCCAGCACCATCGTCCCCACATATCACAATCGTAGTCCAAGAGTTCGGCGTCTATTCTGTTGTGAAACAGAATAGCCACCCCCCCTTTTGTTTCTCTTGCCGGGGGCCACAACTGTGGTCCGTCCCACCAATCCTTCAACTGAGCCAATTTGTTCTTTGATAACTTTGTCTCCTGAATCATGATGACGTCGATGCTCTTCCTATGAATCCAGCTCTTGAGTCTTGCTCCTTTCCGCCTGCCGCTCGTATCCCCCAATCCCTGAACGTTCCACGTAACTATCTGCAACCTACCCATGGATTAAAGTTGTGACAGTTGCAGATTGGATGCCTGCGGAGGACGGATTCGAGCTTCGGGCTGTGTCTGAACCCCCGTTCGACGCTCGTGGGGGCCATTATGCTGAGAGGCAGTCTAAAAAGGAGGCAGAGAGCAGATTGCTCGATCTCGGCATGATCGGATTCAAATCTGCCAAAAAGGAAGCCGAGATCCCCGGCTCAACGATTACCTCCGCCAGGAGGTCAATCGAGGGCTGAGTCTTGGCTTCCAGCGGGAAAGTATCTAAACCTACATTCCTCAAACCCTGCCACGCTTCCGTAGATAACCTGGCGTCAATAAAGACGGCCGCATATTTAACAGATTTTCCGTCCTCTAACTCCGATCTCATTATGGGTAAATAGAATTCCGGAAAAATCCTAAACTCGAAGCGATCAGCGAATAGATACTTGACTTTCTCCCGTATCGCAAATTGCAATGGAATCTCCGACAGCCCCATTGTTGGGAGGACAAGGTTATTGTTTCGGTCCAATAGCCCCACCACATGTATCGCTTGATCCTGTAAGGTACAAACGAGCGGCAGCAGAACTTGTTCTTCAAACTGGCATAATTCCCTGCCTCCTGTCTCGACACCCTCCGGAATTACTCCGGGGGACTCTTCCATGTCCGAGTGTGCCCGGGTCGAAGTCACCGGAGACTGTGGTCGTGATCTCTCTGAGCCCGCTCTTTCCTCCACCGGCACCACTTCCAGGTCCAAAGGAGAAGCTGAATCCTCCACCCTTACAGCATGTCCCACTCTCCCTCTATTACCTCCTACCGTTCTTCTGTCCTCGACACCGTGTGCGACATAATTAAGACCTTGACCTGAACCGTACATGTTGTAGAAGTACGGTTGACCAGCGGCTATGGCAGGGTTATAAGGGCGGAACCCCATCCCTTGCCAAGCCATTTGCCCACCGGGGAGTGCATAAGCTTGATATCCACCAGCGTAGCCTTGGAGATGCATCCCCCCAGACAGATCCTGCTGCTGAAAAGTCCCTGCTCCTGGGCCGAGTATTCTTGCCACGTCACTTATCGCTCCTCCTCTGGAAGTTCCTTGGATGTTAAGTCCTCTTCCTCCCTGCGGCGTTGAAGACCGGCTGCTTCGAGCGAGACTTTGACCGCCGGACAGAAATCTGGCATCTTTAAGTCTACCGGCGCCTCTAGTTGACGTCGCCCCCTGGGGCCGGTCCTCGGCTGCTGGGACAGTTTCCCTTGCCGCTGAACGGATGTGTCGATCGTCTGACACTCTCTGGTTGTGAAAAGATTGGACGTCCCGCTGTCTTGCGCCAAAGTTGCTTACAGTTTCATCTTCGCCAGCACGTGGGCAATCTTCCTCCGCTGTATGAAACCACCACCTACACCGGGTACACCATGGAGTGTGCTTGCATACAAACTTGATCAGCAACACCTCGCTGCCTAGCCGAATTGGAAGCTCCGCTTCAAAGTTTTCTTCCGCCTCCCTTACCAGCTCGAACTTTAAGTTCATGAGCTTTGGTCTTGTCTTATCTTGTTCCGGAGGTAGGCTGTTAATGACATGCCCCATGGACGTCTCCACCATGCTCTCCACGTGAAACATCGCTTCAATGAGGATATCTCACGGCCGTCGCCCTTTTTTTTATATATAAAAGTAATCTATATTCTTCTCTCAATCTTCTTTTGTATATATTCTATCTCATCCTCTCGCTACTCTATATGTATAGCACGGGGGAACACCAACCAAACCTGGAAGTCTCCCTAGCCCATGGGGTATGTTTGCACCACAGCAGTGGTGCGAGAGCAAGGCTTGTATCAGCCCCTCATCAGGATGATGCAGGGTGATCAGGCATTGCAGACGGGGAAACCGGCAATGCTAGTGCCGAGCATCTTTGGCCTCTGCCAATTTTTTTCCAAAAAAAATATAAAAAAGGCCAAGAAATGTCTTTCCCGTTTTTTTTCCCGACCCGAAAAGACCAATATCCAAACCCGCCTGTCAAGTGTTGAAAATGAAGGCAAGGCTTGTATCAGCCCCTCATCAGGATGATGCAGGGTGACCAGGCATTGCCGACGGGGGAAACCGGCGATGCTAGTGCCGAGCATCTTTGGCCTCCGCCCTTTTTTTGTCCAAAAAAAAAAAAAACAAAAAGGCCAAGAAATGTATTTCCCGTTTTTTTTCCCGACCCGAAAAGACCAATATCCAAACCCGCCTGTCAAGTGTTGAAAATGAAGCAGTTTCGACAGTAGTGTGGCTAGGCCCCTAGACTCGCTAGAGCACCAGGGCACAGATGGTTTCGAGCTCCTGATCGGGCTTTCACGGGCTTGGTAGTGCTCTACACGATTGGCTTGCAGAACCGTTGTCCCCGCAAGGGAACCTTTCTTTTTTTTTTTTTTTTTTTTTTTTCATTTTTTTTTATGTGGCCCGATGGACCACGGATCAAATATTAAACTGATCAGAACAGATACTACACTTGATCTTAGCCAAAAGGCCGAGAAAGGTATTCAAGGGAACCTTTCAGCGTCCACCACTTCTTGGCTTTCGGCAATAGAAGGCACCGTCATTAAACATGTATTTTGGGCAAAAGTCAGTCTAGATGCAGCGATACATCGTACGGTCGTTAAAGGTTCAATGCGGCCAACGTTCAGTCCAGATGCAGCGAGAATGACGGCTCACTCGTTCCGGGGACGATGGTTAACCCGGGATGGTGTTCGAGAAGGATCTGAAGTGAAGGTAATTCCTGTTAGATGAAATTGGCTGGATTCGAACCGAAGTCTGCATTTCAACAGTTTGTAGGTTTACCGACTGAGCTAGGCCGATACATGAAAGCCTTGGCGTCAAGCCAACCGTTCTCTGCTTCGCTCATCTTGTCCTCCCTCCCGCCCTCCCTCCAGGGCTGTTCCTGTACCCCCATTGCCGCCTGCTTCCCCCCTAGAGAACAGCACCAGCGCGGTAAAGCAACTTGAAACCGTCGATGTATCTTCTACGGTATTCTCTGAAGATGTTATCCTTCCGTGACACTTCGACGCAACCGTCTGACGTGTCGAAGCTGTGATCCCCGACAGCTGGAGTGTCTTCGCGAAGCGCCTGCATTTTCACCTGCCGCACGTAAAAGCTCTCTCTCTCTCTCTCCCTTTTTCCCTTTTCGTTCGAAAAACAAGCGCAGTGTCCTTGAGATATCATCGTCGAACTGACCGGCCTCCGCTAATTCAGAACTATGTCATCATCGTCATTGAAACTCACCTCTGTATTTCAACAGCTCATGACATTGTGTGTATCAACTGAGCGAAGCTCGTTGGTGAAGTTGAAGTTTGAATCGTCAGACTTGTCTTGTGCTCTCCGCTTTCGATTTTCGATTTTCGATGATTTTCGATTTTCGATTTTCGATTTTGAAAGCAACTGGGAGTGGAGGCGAAGTTCGCTGAGCTTTGTTTTCGAAGGAGCTCTGCTCAAGAAGTCAGTGGATGGAATACAAAGGCGGGGGAGAGAAGGAGAAGGGTTTGCGCGATTGACGAAAACGATCACAGTGCTAAGTAGATGAAGCGAAGGCGAGGAGGACAGTGCCGAAGCGAGGGAGGGGAAGGGTAGAGAGCAAAAGCACGAGAGCAGAGCGTAGGACAAGCCGGGTGGACAGAGAGAGAACCTAGAGAAGGGATAAGCAAAAACTTGTAGAGCAGTAGAAGGGATGGACGGTCGTGTGCGACCCACGAGTTTGTCCAGTACTCGTATAGCGATCGACCTGGGCACTTCGTCGTGCGCCGCTGCAGTGTGGCGGGATGGCACAGTACACGTCATACCCAACGAGTTTGGCAGACGCTCGACTCCCTCTTTCGTTGCTTTCACCGACAAGAAACGTTTGTTGGGCGAGCAAGCTCAGAAGCTCGTTCAGCGGAGACCTGAAAATGTGCTGTTCGATGTGAAGAGACTGATCGGGCGGGATTACGAAGAGATAAATCAGCGCACAGGGGGGACATGCTGGCCATTCAAAATCACAGGAGACAGAGACAGGTCGACAGAGATAAGAGTTGAAGTGAGCAGCGAGTTCCTGCGCTCTCTTCTGAACGAGGAGAGAAGAAGCATCCACTCTGATGTCGCTCGCAGCAGCGAAGCTGTCCGCTCAGAGCGCGAAAGGACTGTTTCCGGCGACTCATCCCCCGCTTCGGCGCCGACCCGCGGAACGAAGCGGATTGACCACCCGCCGAACCTCCCGCCTCGTGCTCCCGCGCTCCCCGCCAATCTCCCGGATAGTTCCGCCGGCGACCTTCCGATTCCGCATCCTTGTCGAACAAGGCCTGCCGAGGTAGAGAGCACCCTCTTCGCCCCGGAGGAGATCCTCGCGATGCTGTTGGCAAAGATGAAGAGCCTTGGTGAAGCTTTCCTCCAAGGCAGCGAGCTCAGCGTCGCGGCAATTACCGTGCCATCTTGTTACAACGACAGGCAACGGAGGGCAACGAAGCGGGCGGCGGAGATTGCAGGCTTCACGGACGTGGTGCTTGCCGACGAAGCCACGGTAGCCGCTCTATCGTATGCGCATCACATGGGCATGCTCTCGGGGGAACGAGGGGATCCGCTTCAAGCAAATGTAGGCAGAGGGGCGTCGAAGATTATCGTGTTTGCGCTAGGTGGAGGAAGCTTTGACGTTGCCCTTGTGACCATCGCCGACGGGAGACTCAGAGTGCAAGCAGTGGCTGGCAATCCCAGTCTGGGCGGGAAGGACTTCGATGACAAGGTAATCGACCTTATCATGAGAGATTGTGTGAGGAAGTCTGGAGATGTTCGAGAGGTGAGCAGAGGTGCGTTGCGCAGGTTAAGGGTCGCAAGCGAGAAGGCGAAACGGGATCTCACTCTGCTCAACGACGCAACCATCGAAGTCGAATCGGCTTTTCAGGACCAGGAAGACATCAAAATGCGTTTGGAGAGGGGACAGTTCGAGAGAGTCTGTGAGAGGTTGTTTGAAGAATGCATGCAATCTCTATTTGGAGTCCTCGGTGAAACTCGCACTAGGAAGGAGGACGTGGACGATGTGGTACTCGTCGGGGGCTCCACGCGCATTCCCAAGATCGTCGAGATGCTGCGCGACTTCTTCGGCAGGGAACCAGTGCCTCTGTTCCACCAAGACGAGGCAGTCGTTCGCGGTGCAGCACTTCTCACGGCCTTTGCAGGCCAGGTCTTTCACGTCAATCCGCTGGAAATCGCTTTCGGTAGTTCGGAGGGGAAGTCCGGTGAAGTACGTTTCCCTATGAGACCAGGTCGGATGAGGATATCCATTCCTCGGCGCCGATTTTTCTATCGATGTCGACCGACGGAGTGGTGCACGGAGGTATGGGAGAAGAGGTGTATCTCAAGGAACCTGGTGCGTATGGGTGTATTGGTCGCCGAGCTGGAGGATGAACTTCTGTCTGAGACGTTCGAGCGCGAGGGCGCGTGCATGGATGTGCATCTATGGATGAACAAGAGCGGAGTGCTCAGCCTACCGGCAGCGCAACGACGGTTCCAGGGTGGGGTCATGTCCTTTTACAAAGTGCGGCAATATACCGTCGAGGAGGTGCGTTTATGGAAGAACCGCGCTCGACAGCTGATTGCGTTCGAACGCAAGTGTGCACAGGTTCGGCAAGCGAGGCACCGTTGGCAGAAATACGGCGTGGAAGTGGCTCGGCAGGAGGCTGAGATCCCCGCTTGGCTGCGGAGCGTCATCTGGTCGCTCAGGCTTGAGGTCGACCAGTTGCTTCAAGGGGCAGAGGAGGAGGAGAGAGGATGGAGCGCTGCGGTGTTCGAGTCGCAATTCACGGAGTTCTGTCGCTTGTGCGAGTTGGTGTTTGGGGAGATGTGGGCTCGTTCGCTTTCAAGCAGGAAGTTTTTGGTTGTCGATCGCTGGAGGTCGGAGGACATCGAGCTATGTCTGCGGAATCTGGCAAGCCAAGCGGATGGCGGAAGGAACAGAACAGGCAGCAGTAACGCTGAGACGAGAGCGGGTGCTGATCTGTGCGATCTCGTCGTCCGCTTGCCAATCAACAGGCTTCCCGCCAGAAGGACTGAGGTGGATCAGAAGCTCCACAACATGGACATAGCCGCGGATTACAGGATGTCGCCGCAGTTTCTTAGAGATCAAGGCGTTTCCTATGTTATCGTCGGAACAGAGGGCGGGAACCCGGAATGGAACAGAATCGTTGGACTCCAGGTGGCCATGGCTGTACACGCCGGTCTCCTCGTCATACTGCGAATCGAAGGACGCCGGCAGGCGGAGCAGAAAATACGTCGGAAGCGGGAGAAGGACCAGGAAAACGTGCGGGGGGAGCAGATTGAGAACCAGGACGACCTCTGGGACCAGGAGGAGGAGGGTGGGACCCTTTGGGACCAGGGCCAGGAGATACGTCATTGCCAAGAACAGCTCGCCGCTGTTATACGGGTTGTGGGCAGCGATTGGAGAAACATAAGTCTGGCTTATATCTCCCCCCGGTTCGACATGTGGACAGCTCCATCTCTCGAGACGGCTGCTATGATGGAGGCACCTGATACTTCTCTGCTACTCGGGGATGTGGTTGGGACCGTTGAGCATTTGCGGCGGGTGATCCAGACTTCGATCAGTCCTGACGCTGCTTCGGCGACGCCCATCCTCTTTGGGGGAAACGTCACCGAGAGCATCTGGAATGCCCTCACGAAACATAAGGAAATAGACGGGTTTCTTCTTGAGCACGCGCTCCGAGATCCCGATTTCCTCGGCAGAATCAAGGCGCCAAGATGGAAGTCCAGAGGGAAGTTCTTGCTGTGCGTAGAAATGGACAAAGATCAGGATTTGAATCATTCGCGCGCCAACACGTTAATGTCGTGCTCGAAAGCCCTCGAACAGGAGGGACTGTGCGTAATCGTGGCGGCCGCACTCTCAGACTGCTCCTACAATCATACGGGCGACGGGAACAGCGGCAGAGGAAGGCGAATCCTTCGTCAACCAGACTTGAAAAAACACGGAGGAGCGGGAGCGGGAGCCGCAGCGTGGAGTGCCCAGCTCATCCCCGTGTTAGGAGGTCCCCAAGACGTGGGAACCAATCCGATGACAATCGACGATCAGCTGTCAAAGCTCGCCGAAGAGTTGGTGGGAACAAATGGGAGGTGGGAGAAGGTTGTCCTCGAGTACAGGCACCCTCCCGAGGAGAACACTTCTCACACTACTCATTTGAAGGCCGTGGACAGCGCTCTCAACAGAATACGGCGTTGGCTCTTTATGCATATCAATCCAGAGACGGCAGAGGCGGTTTACATCATCTTTTCCTTAGACGATAATTACCAAGCGCCCCTCACGTTGCCGGACATCGTGAAGTTGCCGAACCTAGACGGGGTGAGCTTGCATCTTCTATAACGACGGGCCTGTGGTACGGGGGCGAGTAACGGCCACGTTTCATTACTCGCCAAATAGGAGAATGGCAATCCTCGAGAAGGGAAAAAAAAGGGTAGTCGCATCTCCCATGGATACGTCTGAAGTTGAAGCAGTTGATGGGTGGAACGAGGCCCTCCCAACTGCCGCTCTGGGCAACTCGGGCCCAGGTCCCGGTCCCACTTATCCCGATTATTCATCTCTGGCCGATGATCATCGTAATGGTCACAAGTTAAACCACAAGTACTTGGCCCATATGTCGGGCGCGGGGCGTTGTCGTTAACACCCTGCAAGTTTGGGGGGCTCAGGGTACCGGACCTGAAAGGCTGACGCCGCCAGCCAAAACAATTTGTTTTTGCTTCGCTGGGGGTTTGGTGCGAAAGGGCGCGCAGGGCATATTCAGGCTCGGCATCGATAGCTGGGCCAAGTACTTGTGGTTTAAGAATTGGGGTAAGTGGGACTTGTGGGGCTCCTCTCCACTCTCTCTGCGCATGTGGAAGTGGTGGGAGTACCACTGGAAGCAATTTGGGGGCCCGGAGGAAGTTACATGGGACCTGGAATGGGCCCTAACGGGCAAACTTCCAGCTTCACTTGAATCCGGTAAGGGCAGGGCTAGACACCGGGCGGTGGTGGTTTGGTGGATATGGAAGGAGCGGAATTTGGTGCTTTTTCAGCGTAAGTATTACTCTGATCTTGCTCTTAAGTCCGGAAGGAAGGCGACTGTTCGTCACATGATAACAGTTGATTGGAGAAAGAAAGTGCTGTCCAGAGAAGGCTTGGCGAGAGACCAGGCAAGACTGTGGTTCCTCACGTCCTGGGCCAAAAAGAACAAGCTTGCAGCCCTGTCTCTGCAAGGGAAATTGGTCGTGTCTAAGTGGTTACGAATGGAGTAATTAGAAGGGGATATATTCGGTAATTTTGTTTTGCTTGGTTGGGTGGGGTTAGGGGTTTTACATTCAGAAGCGGTAGTAGCCGTAGACTCAGTAACTACAAGTAGGAATAGAATGGATGAGAGTGAGACGGGGCTGTAAGGCAGAAACTACCTGTCACTCGGTAGTTCGCGAGGCCTTCCCATTGGGTGGTCAGAAGAGTCTCGTTTTAGAGCTCAGAGAATCCACAGCAGAGAGTATGTGAGGGGTCGTCCAGTTTGTGATTTGCATTTGTCTGCCAGGTTGGTCTGGCTTGATCGTGTCCTCGCTTACCGGGTTGAATTGTGAGGTCCCCGGCCTCTAACACTTGATTTTGTTATGAATTGGTGAATTTTTTTCAAAAAAAAAAAAAAAAAAAAAAAAACAAGTGGGACTTGGCGGTGTTGCTTCGTTCATCTGAGACTCTGAGAGCATACTCAAACGCGGTCTCATCTCCATCCACCTGACTGAAAATAGGGCCACCAGTGTCTGCACCTGGCCATAATTCCGGTGTTGTGCTTTTTTCCCTTGGCCCTATTTTCTTTGGTGGGCCACCTGGCAGTGGGGATAGTAGATACTGCCCGTAGTCCTTTTTCTTTTCTTATGTTTTCCCCCTTTTTTTCGTTATGGATTGTCTGGCTCTGTAGGCGTTGGTGGCTACTTTTTCCCAAAAGATGAGGCTTCAGGACGGAGGTCGGTTTGGGACCACCTGCGCCTAGTTTGGCTCTATGGCCCTGTTCCAAGGTCTGGACTTCGGCGGCCCGGGATTTCTTGTGTGGGGGTGTGAGGGTAGATCAACAACCTCGGCTGAACCTCTGGGGACCCGGGATTTCTTGTGTGGGGGTGCGAGGGTAGATCAACAACCTCGGCTGAACCTCTGGGGACCCTCTCGGGATCCCCTCTCGAGAACCTTGGTGATGGGTAAGAAAAATGCACGTAGAGGACATCATTAATCTCAAGAGGAAAGTTTTTTTTTTTTTTTTTTTTTTTTTTAATTTTAACGCGGCCTCTTTTTTCTTTTTTTAAACACACCCCCTGCAGTGTTAGTGGTGCTGGTAAGAGCAGACACCACTAGCACCCGGGGAGAGGCTCCATCTATTGGTGGGGAGCTTCACCTGCTGGAAAACGGGTCCAGCGTCCCATATACAAAATTGATGAGCATGAACAGAAAGAATGAGAAACCTGCCAGCATTGATTACTCTGGCTTCCAGAGGATTACCTGTGCAGGTTTGTTTGAGAACAGGGAGGAGACCTCTTCATACAAAAATAGATGCCAGATATCCACTGCTGAATAACCTAGTTCCTCCCTGTTTCTTAGGAAGCTTGAAGAAACTGTGTTCCAGAAGCAGCGTTAACTGCCTCAGAACTGGATTGTTGTAGAATACTTTGATTCCCCACTCCACCTCCACAAAATATGGTCAACCCTTTCTCCCTCGGGGGGCACCGAGAGGCAGGGCCGYCTTGAGGTGARACTGYGTGATCCAAGCAACAGCGATGCAACAGAGATGGAACACAAAATCGGGAAAGGGGAGGGGGACCAGATAGGATRACCAGACGGGTGAGATCTTGGCAGGGTCGGGTCAAACAAGGGACTCGACRAGAGCCAGTGGGTGAGGGGGGAAGGGATYGGGGAAGTCCRTYGGGGGACGTWGCGGGAAGGAGGGTTCTATCATCGTCCARTCCATAAAMARCAGTCRRTAATCCCGTACTACTACCCTCTCCTGTTGCTGGGCATCTTGCTTTCTACCACTCCATTCCACTCTGGCTATCCATCCTCCTTCTGCCCCCCCTAACCAGTTGGTGCAGAAGGAGGTGATGGCTCGTTCTATGTCCCTCGTCATTTGTAGCAGGTCCAGCTTAATCTTCACTTCCTGCCACCTGCTCATTATTTCCATTTGGACTTGTTGTCGGATTTGGTCAGTSGTTTCTGCYCCCTCCAYCCTCACCCCCTCMAGTGCCATTAGGCAGCGCTGCCACCAAAGTCCCCATAGTACTGCCCTTCGTCCCAAATTATACATATTTTCCACGAAGGGTGATTCTCTCTGTGCCTGTGGCCAATGGCCCACTAGAATGGCTCTCCAGGACCATGGCCATGGCGGGTCTGGTATCATCTTTCTCCATATCCGATCCCACCATCGCCACGTAAGTTGCACCGTAGGGCACTCAGTCTGCATAAAAATGTGCTCTATAGTTTCGGCTTTTTTTTGAACGGGGAAGGCACTCAGACACCGTGGACACCAGGGTACCACCTGACCTTTCTGTTCCAGATTCGTGTGATCTATGAGCCAGTCCATAGTGGGTAAACAACGATGCGCAATCTGTCACTGCAGAGAGGAGATCTTAGCTGGTTTGGTCTTACCTCCCTGAAACCACCGAATCGGTGTAAGCAAGTTCCTGTCTACTTTAAGATGCTTGGCCCATCGATCCATTATTACATCCCTTAACGGACGTTTGGGCCTCAACAACCCATATGTGGACTTGACCGAGAGCTTATGTAGGTAGGTGTAATGGGGGGGGGTTGGTTCTGCGTGTGGCTGGAGCCCACCTCCACTCCAGTGGGTCAAAAGCCAGGTGTTGGATGCCGGTGTCTGGCGGAAAGGCGACCGACTCCTCTCCTTTTGCCAGCACCCTGACCCTAAAAACAACAGTTTTATCCCTCCATTCGAGGGGGTCATGGCTCCCCTGCAATGTCCCTGTCTTGCGGACTGTGTACCATTCAATTAATACATCTTGGGGCCTAATCATGTGGATCATACCTATGCGTCCCCCCTCGCGTCTGCCGGCTGCCCATTCATCCTCCCTGAAAACCGGACCTTTTCTGAGGGTTGTATACCACGCTAAGGGAATAGTATCCAATATTTCTTCCAGATTTACCTCAGTAACATGACAATATTTTAACCTGCTCCGCAACTCTTCCCCTGCCCTCCATCTTCTCAAGACCGGGTCCCATAAGTCCCCTATCCGGGTTACCCCATTCTTTACCCATCCTTTCCAGGGAGATGGCGTGCTGCACTTTATCTGCCCGTGCCTGTCGACCAGCCAGCGGTTTTCGAAGAGGGGCTGGCGGTATATTTCTTCCCATCTTTCGGGGGGCTGCTTATTAGGGAGGGGGTGTTTGCGCCAGGCCTTGAGTAGGGAGGGTCAAAAATGGTCCATAATATCTTCCCCTTGGCCTCCCTCCATCTGCCATTTTCGAGGTGTGGTCCAGTACCTGTCCTCTAGCCAGGTCAAGGGATGTATTTCAGGGGGGGCTATCGGGGCCAATCTGGCCGGGTGTTCAAGCGCAATAACTTTCCACAGACTATTTATCGTGAGAACAAGTATTTTGAGCCACTGGAGCCGCATAACATTAACTTGCGTAGCCGGATCTATGATCCCCAGGCCCCCTGCGACTCTAGGCTGAATGATGGAGTCCCATGCGACCCTGCTGATTACATTTGTCCGCTCATCGTCCCCCCTCCATAGGTAGGCTGCTACTTTTGACTTCAACCTCTGTAGTGCTTGCTTGCTTTAGGTCACAGCAGTGATTTGTACCATGTTGCTGCAAGCACTACATTATTTATTATCAGTGCCCTACCGAAGAGAGAAGTGTTCTTGTTCCACCATTTGACCAATTTGGGCAGGGTCGGGGCAGTAATCCATTCGTCACTTGTCTGGGGACGGCCTATCGCCATCATGGATACTCCTAGGACTCTAAGTGGGGCTTCCAAAGGGAACCATGAGATACGGGGGTGTTCTGGTGGTTGGCCTCCTACTACTAAGTTGGTAGTGGATCCACTATCCTTGCGTTTTATTTCCCCAGTTGACTTTCATGTCTGAGACTTGGGAAAATCTCTCCATCACGAGTTGAATCTCTTCCATATTAGGCGTGGTAGCTTCTACCATGATTGTGAGATCATCTGCAAAAAGGGAGCAGATCGGAACCGCCTCTTCTCGTATATAGGCTATTTTTATTCTAGAGATGTCTTTATTCGCCCGTAAGTTGGCCGCAAGGGTCTCCGTGATAACTAGGAAAAGGAAGGGGGCAATAGGGTCCCCCTAACGGACCGATCTTTCAAGTCTTATCAGGGGGGCCAAGGTCCCGTTAATCGGGATTGTTGTCGTGGCGTTTGCGTGCAAGATGCGCACCCACCTTCTGAACACCGGTCCGAAGTTCATTTTCTGTAGGCATTTGTCCAAAACGAGTCAATCAACATGGTCATACGCACCATAACTGATGCTTTGGCCATGGATGACGATGAGCTTACATAGATGAATGCTGCCATCACCGCTATTACCGCCTCTGCCAGCTACAGTCCCGTTAAAACATCCTCGCCACAGAGCAGGCAGTATACATCATTCGCCCCTCTCCCCTCGCAGCACTGGGTCGAACACAGGAGAATTGGGTTTCGGCATGCACTTTGGAAATTAGACACATTCAATTATGTCGCACCCTTCTCCGTAAACGCACTTGTTTTCCGCGCTAACCTCACCCAGCAAGAAGTCGCCACGTGCAAAGTCAACGCGATGACCGCGAATCTACCCTACTGTCCAATGGGGAAACCAGCATTCTGTCCGAGTATGCTGAAATTCCCTCGCCTATCAGCTCTGGAACACACCAAGTGTGATTACACTGGCCCAGTGATGTGGTAGAAAAAAATCAAGACCGCTCCTGAGATCGACCTCAAGGGATTGTGGAAATGTTGAAACGTAGGCAGACCGTACCTTAGATGTAAGTGCGCGACAGAAGGGAAGAGAGACTGTGGAGGAGGTCCGATCTGCATGGACCATGAGATCTCGTATCTGCTTGCCCATCCTAATATTCTCTTTCCAAACAAAGCCTCCATTAAAGTTAAGACTTCCACGTTCATTCACTTCTTGGGAATCTCGTGGAAACCAGCAGTCGAAGCCTGTATCACCTTCATGTTCATATGTGAGATCATGACAGACGCCATCCTAGCCTTGGAGAGAGATTCGTCCCTCACCTCAGAGCCAGTGATCGATAGAGCCAGATGGAAGTATAACACCCCGATTACGATAGGGAGGGTACTCCTGCCTACAAGGGTGACTGGCAACCCCAGGGTAAGGGCACAAAATTCACCAGACAATCAAAGGAATGCTCACAAGAGGCAGCGCAACAAATTCCTGTTGATCGTATCGCCCTGGCAGAGGGTACTGCCATTCGAACCCAGGGCAAGACACGGAGACAGGGATGTCCCTAGGAATCCTCCACCAAGAGAAGATCGAAGGGAGGAGCATCCCCCACGGAATCATGAGGGTGGTGGCCCCCCCATTGCCGAGCAGATGGGCAGAGGGGCAGTGCACAACATGGCATTCGGAGGAAAGATGGACAGGCGCAACACACGAAGCATAAGCGGGTTAGATAGATTACCATCACAAGGAGGTTCAGCCATCTCAACCGAAGGTTCCATGAGGCACGAATAGGGGGACAGAGCCACGTCAAGCAACAAAGGAGCGAGGAATCAAGGCATTCGTTCTCCATAATAAGGCAAAAGAGCCAGACTACCCGACAATGATATCTCTTTGTCGTCAGATGGGATCATGAAATCGCTTTGCACCCGTTCCTCAGATTCGTTTTGTAGTTTTAATTTTTTTCCAATCTTTTTTAATATATTTTATTTTTAGTCTCTTTTTTTTCTTCTTTTGTTTTCTTCTTTTTTCCCTTTTTTTTTTTTTTTTTTTTTTTTTTTTTTTTTTTTTTTTTTTTTTTTTTTTTTTTTTTTCTTTTTGTCCTTTTTTTTTTTCGCCTTTTTTCCTTTACCTTGCCAAAACAATCAGGTACCACTCAAAGATCCATGCTTATTATAATGCCTTCCATGGGACGACATGC